>MDKI01155432.1:0-19750 GCA_005239505.1 Nicotiana paniculata
GTCACTTTAAGTGGAAAAACTCCCGTACCCCCTTCGGGGCGTATAAAAAAGGAGGTGTGACAGTATATTTCTAAAAGGAACATTTGAAAGAGTATAACTGTGTAACTAGTTTAAGTAAATCAAATTACTTTAAATAACTCATTTATAGATTTCTATTTGTGTAGATGGAATTTGTGCGTCGTAGATAGATGTATAATAGGAATCATCTAATCGTCCCCGCGAGGATGGGTAAGAAAGTTTTTTACTAATTTTTATGTTTTGAATGTACTTTAAGATATGTTAACATTACGGAATATTTATTTGCAATTAAAACTTTTGAAATTTTAAGATGTTTATTAATTATATATATGTTAACTTTAATGCAGGTTTTTGTCATCCTTTCAGACTACACATTTGGTTACGGATTCTTTGAATCTATTTTATCATGATTCGTGGGCTTCTTGTAAAAAGATACCGTACAACATCAGAGAGCAAATATGGAATCAATTTAGGGTAAAAATTAATTATATTTATTTAATAATTATCGTCTTCATCTAATGTTACTTTTTTATACTGCAGACGAGGTGTACGTGGCATCCTCAACATCAAAATGCAATAAATAGTATTTTCGAGAAGAAAACTGTTATAAGGATTAAAGATACTATGTGCGTTGCTCGAAATTCCGGTAAAATGCCGGACTGATTAAGAAAAGATGTTTGGGATAAACTTCTTGAGAAATGGAATACCCCAGAATGGAAGGCAAAGAGTGAACAAGCAAAGACAAACCATGCCTCTAATAAAGGTGGCTCGTTGCACACAGGAGGTTCAATTACTTTTGCGGCCCATAAACTAAGAATGGTAATTACTTATAATTTTTTTTTTAGTTTTACATATAGAATTTTACGTTTGTAATGTCTAACTCATACTTTTTCTTAGGAAGGAAAAGGAAAGAGGGCGAGATATGAGTCACGCAGAGGTCTTCGAGGAGTTTCATACGAAAAAGAAGAAGGATGGTACAAGAGAACACTGTGTGGAGACGCGTTCGTCAGACACATATGTAAAATTCTAACTTCATAATTATTTATGGTTTATTAATATTTGTTTGTTTACATAATACTTATGTTTTTCATTTCAGGAAGATTATCATAAAAGGTTGGAAGAATGGAAACAAACTCAGCCTCCTTCAACTCAACAAACATCTGATGATATGCATTGTGGACAGAGGCAGCAGGTGGAGTAAACAAA
The DNA here is from genome assembly GCA_005239505.1 of Nicotiana paniculata. Taxonomy (NCBI): domain Eukaryota; kingdom Viridiplantae; phylum Streptophyta; class Magnoliopsida; order Solanales; family Solanaceae; genus Nicotiana; species Nicotiana paniculata. The sequence goes on from MDKI01155432.1 coordinate 1,225, forward strand.
GGCAGATTCTACGAACTAGGAGTACTCAACCTACAGATCATCCAAACCCACTCTTAGCCAATTCTTGTTCTCCTCAAAATCAAGAACAGATGGAAGATATGAGAAAAACAAATTCGTGAATTGAAGCAACACTTGGACTCCCAATAAGGAACATTTGTTAAGATGCAGAATATCATGAGTAAACATAAGCATGATTTATCTGATGATGAGGATGAACAAACTGAATCTGATGTGTAGTAGTTTAGTTGTGATGTTTTGGTTGATTGGTAAATTTGATTATGAGAGACAACTTTATGTATTGCTTTTAAACAATGTGGGCTACTATTTGGATGTTTTTATGCCCAAAATTGTTACATTTAATGGTTGGTATTGTTGGTTTAAGTTGTGTTAATGGTTGGCATTGTTGGTTTAGATTTTGTTAATGTGTTGTTGACTTATATTATGTTAATGTATTGTTGGTTGGTATTATTGTATTAATGTATCATTGGTTTAGATTGTTGTTAATGTATTGTTAGTTGGTATTTTGGTTAGTACTAGTTTGACATGTGGTGTAGCTCGAAATTGGGTAAAGTTCTGTCCAGTTTTATACAAAATTTCGACTGAATTCCGATGAAAACGGTCTGACAACTGCCCAAATTTAACCATAAATTCCCAGATTTTCGACCGATTCGGTCGAAAAAAAAAATTAATATTAAAAAATTTTCGACAAATTCCGCCAGAAATTAAATATAATTTAATTTTTAATTATTAATTTTCGACTGATTCAGTTGGAAATGTTAAAAAAAAAATAATATTCACAAATTTTCGAGGGATTCCGTCGGAAATTAAATAAAATTTAATTTTTAATTATTAGTTTCCGACTGATTAGGTCGGAAATTTTAAGAAAAAAATAATATTTAAGAATTTTCGACGGATTCCGTCGAAAATTAAATAAAATTTAATTTTTAATTATTAATTTATTGTCTGACCTTTTGAAATTTGCGACCACTTTGGTCGGAAATCACCGACAGATTTGATCGAAAATTGTTTTCCAACCAACTTTTTTTTCGACCGACCAATTTCGGTTGGAAATACGTGATTTACGACCGAATTTCGACTGTTTGGGCCATCGTAAATATGCTATTTTCTAGTAGTGTAGTATGAATTGAGCCTTACCGGGTGCCCACGATAGGGGACCGACAATGTCGATTCCCCATTTCATAAATGGCCATGGGGACAAGATCGAGTGGAGTAGCTCTCCCGGTTGATCGATCATCGGTGCGTGTCTCTGGCAGTCGTTGCATTTTTGTACGAAGTCTTTCGCACCTTTCTCCATTTCGGTGCAGTAATAGCTAGCCCTGATTAGTTTCCGAACTAAAGATTCTTCCCCCGAATGGTTCCCGCAGGTGCCGTTGTGAACTTCTCTCAAGGCATATTCGGTATCTCCCGACCCCAAGCATCTGGCTAGCGGGCCGTCGAATGTTCTTATGAACAATGTCCCTTTGACCAAGCTAAATCTGGCAGCCTTGGTACGCAGGACCCTCAATTCTTTGGGATCCGAGGGCAATATTCCGGTCTTCAAGTAGTCTATCTATATTTTCCTCCAATACCATGTTAAACTCATCGAATTTACTTCGATGTGGCCTTCTTCTATCACTGACTTAATGATTTTACTACTATTACTGAACTGAATTCATCGGCATCGATCGACAAACCTAATTGAGCTAGAGCATTGGCCTCGCTGTTCTTATCTCGGGCACGTGTTGCAGGGTCTATTCCCTGAATTGATTTGATGTTACCTGTAATTTGTCTAAGCATCTTCATATTTGTTCCTCTAACTTCAAACGTCTTACTAACTTTATTTACCACGAGGAGGGAGTCGCACTTAGCTTCGATCACCTCGGCCCCAAGGTTTTTAGCCAATTTGAGACCTTCAATTATGGCCTAATACTCGGCCTCATTGTTAAATTTCACAGTTCCAATAGACTGCCTAACTACATTCCCTATGGGTGGTCTTAACATGATGCCGAGCCCGAACCCCCTTTGTGTTCGAGGAACCCTCCAAAAAAGGGTCCGAATTCTCAAGGTAGTCCCCGAGGTTAACAATATCTGCCTTTCGACTTTGAGTATTAAGGCCGGCGTAAAGTCGGCAACGAAGTCTGCCAAAATTTGAGATTTTAGGACGGTTCGGGGTCGATACTCGATATTGTAACCGCTGATTTTGATGACCCATTTGGCCAACTAGCCCGAGAGCTCGGGTTTGTGCATGATGTTTCTTAGTGGATTAGAGGTTACAACACATATGAGGTTGCATTGAAAGTACAATTTTAACTTCCTGAAGGCACTTAATAAAGCGAGCGCCAATTTTTCCAAACTGAGGATACATTGTTTCGGCGTAGCCTAGAGTTCTACTGACATAGTAAATAGGAAATCGTGTACCTTCCTCTTCCCGAACTAAGACTCCACTCACCGCCACCTCGGAAACCGCCTAGTAAAAGTACAGTTGTTCGTCCGCCTTCAGATTGTACATCATGGGTGGACTTGATATGTATCGTTTCAGTTCTTCTAAAGCTTGTTGGAACTCTGGGATCCGGGAAAAGCTATTCTTCTTCTTTAGTAGTGAGAAGAAATGATGGATTTTGTCTGAGGACCTCGGTATGAACCGGACCAGGGAGGCTATATGCCTGGTTAGCCTTTGAATGGTCGTGACATTGTCCACCACGATGATGTCTTCTATGGATTTGATTTGTCGGGATTGATCTCGATCCCTCGATTGGACACTATGAACCGAGGGATTTTATCGATCTGACCCCGAATGCACACTTCTCATGTTTCAGCTTCATATTGTACTTCTTCAATATGTCGAAGGTTTCCTGCAAAATTTTCAAGTGGTCCTCTGCTCGTAGGGACTTGACTAACCATTCGTCAATATATACTTCCTTTGATTTTCCTATCTGTTCTTCGAACATCCGATTTACTAGACGTTGGTAGGTGGCACCGTCATTCTTTAATCGGTATAACGTTACGTTATAACAATAGGTTCCAGATTTAGTGATAAAAAAAGTCTTTTCTTGATTGCCCGGGTCCATCCGAATTTGGTTGTACCCGAATAGGCATCGAGAAAGCTGAGTATCTCGTGCCCGGCCGTCGCGTTGATCATCTGATCGTTGTTAGGCAAAGTAAAAGAATCCTTGGGGCATGCCTTGTTCAAGTCTTTGTAACCTACACACATCCTTAGCTTATCCTTTTTTAGGTACTACCACTATGTTAGCTAGACAGTCCGGGTACTTAACTTCCCGAATTGACCCTATTTTAAGGAGTTTAGATACCTCGTCATTGATGAATGCATACTTGACCTCGGACTGAGGTCTCCTCTTCTGTTTAACCAGGTGGAACTTTAGGTCCAAACTCAGCTTATGAGTGGTTACCTCCGGCGGGATCCCTGTCATGTCAAGATGGGACCAAGCGAAAACAATCTATGTTAGCTTTAAGAAAATTAATGAGTTTTTTCCTAAGCTCGGGGTTAACCCCGTGCGCGGGTATACCTTTTAATCTGGTAGGTGTTCGACCAATGTGACTTGCTCTAACTCTTTGACCTTCGATTTGGTGGCGTCGGTATCATCAGGTGCTATGAATGATCTCGGAACTCCGTAATCACCCTCCTCATCAACTCCTCATTTCTCCGATCCAGCCAAGACCGGCATCAGTGGTTGCTATTTAACTTCGACCTTTCTGGTCTGGTCTGTGTTCCTTAATATCGAGACGGCAGGCACCTGGAGTATTTCATCGGCTACAAACATCTCCTTTGCAGCTGGCTGTTCTCTGTAACCGTCTTGATTCCACCCGGTGTAGGGAATTTCAACGCCTGGTGTAAGGTCGAAGGTACCGCCCTCATGTTGTAAACCTATGGTCTTCCGAATAGAGTGTTATATATCATGTCCCCTTCGATCACATAGAACATTATATTTTGGATGGTCCCAGAGGTGTTCATTGGTAGGTTTATTTCCCTTTTAGTGGTTTTGCATGCCATGTTAAATCCGTTCAACACCCGGACTGCTGGCACTATATGATCTTGTAACCCCAGTTTCCCTACAACCCTCGATCTGATAATGTTGGCCGAACTTCCTGGATCATTCAACACACATTTAACTCGATATTTATTGATAACTATGGATATTACCAGTGTATCATTATGAGGTTGTATGATGCCCTCGGCATCCTCATCGCTGAATGAAACGGTTCCCTCCAGGATATAATCTCTAGTGCACTTTTCCTTTGTGATGGATACTTTAGTGCATTTTATCATTGGCCCATGAGGGGAATCGACCACTCCGATGGTCATGTTGATGATGTTCTGAGGTTCCTCTTGTTTAGACTGTTTGTTGGCGTCTCTGTTCCTAAAGTGGTTTTTGGCCCGATCACTCAAAAATTCTTGTAGGTGCCGTTATTAAACTACCTGGCAACTTCTTCTCTTAATTGCCAGCTGTACTTGATCTTGTGGCCATGAGTTCCATGATACTTACACATCAAGTTAGGATCAGTTTGGGTAGGGTCAGATTACAATGGTCGAGGCCACTTCGTTTCCTTGATGCGCCCGATGGCTGAAATGATGCTGCCAACATCAACCTTGAAGTTATATTCTGAAAATCTTGGTGCTTCCCTGGCCCCGAGCAGCCTATCGAAACCATTTTGGCTCATCAGACCTCAACTATTAGGTCCCCGATTTCTTCTCTTTTCGTTCCTTGTGTTGTGACGCCTGAACATGTTTCCCCTTTCATGTCCGCTGTATGGTTGATACCGGTCTAAGATCGATCTCGGTTCATGATTGACGACCCTCTTAGACCTTTCTTCGGATCCAACGGGATAAAAAGGCCCAGATCGGGCTCCGAGTTCGTCATCCTCGACTCTGATTTTTGACTAATATCTATATGAACGTCGGCCTAAGTTGCCGCCGGGAACTCTACCAAATTTTGTTTTAGCTGGTGTGAAGCCAAGGAACTTCGGGGGTTAATTCCTTGAGTGAATTCCTAAACATCCCAATCATCGGTAACTAGAGGCAGGTCCATCCGTTCCATCTGGAACCTCGAGACGAACTCCCTGAGCATCTCGTTATCTTTTTGTTCAAACTTGTAAAGGTCTGATTTTCTGGTTTGACCTTGATGGCCTCGGCATGGGCCTTCATAAAAGCATTTGCAAGTATAGCAAACAAATCGATAGAATTTGGGGGTAATTTGTGATACCATATCATTGCTCCTTTTGACAGAGTTTCCTCGAACTTCTTCAGCAACACTGATTCGATTTCGTCATCTTACAAGTCGTTCCCCTTAATGGCACATGAATAGGAGGTTACATGCTCATTTGGGTCTGTGGTTCCGTTGTACTTTGAAATATCGGGCACACGAAACCTCTTCGGGATCGGCTTTGCTATCGTGCTTGTAGGGAAAGGCTTTTGGATAATCTTCTTGGAATCCAGTCCTTTCCTGATTCCACCCGATGTTAATACCTAATTTTTGCACTATTTTAAAATCTCCTAAAGTCATTAGTGTTTTGTTATTTTAATAATTTTTCTCAATTTTTTTTGTCTTTCATTACGTATTTTCTATCATAAAAATACAAAAAAAGGTAGTTCTTTCTTCATTTGTGCATTTTAGGAATTAACTAACTATTCAGTTGGTAAATTAATCTAGTTAATTGATCATGTGAATAAATTATTTAATTAATTAATTTATTTGTGTAAATTTAGTTTAATAAGTAGGATTAAGAGAATTAGGCAAAAATTGAAATGTTTTAAGTGGCAAAAAGTGCAATGGCTAATCCATAAAAGGGCTGCCAGGGGAGGGGCAAAAACGACGTAGTTTAAGGACAAAACTCTGTCGTTTTGGTTAAGTCACAGAGATTAAATCTTAGACTTCTATTATCTTTGATCCAATGGCCAAGAATCAATTTTTTTGTCATATAAAAGGCCCTATAATCAGATTTTTGGCATCATTTCACACTCCCAAACCCTAGAGCCTCATCTCTTCTTTCCTACTCATCTGCCGCCGCCCCCGCCGCCCCCGCCCCTCTCCATGGCGGCACCACCGCCTGCCGCCGTCCACCAGCGTCCAAACACCCTGAATATTTCATCATTTCATCCTCTCACTCTCCTATTTCTATATCTCTAAACCAAATCCTTCAAAAACCCCCTCAAACTCCACAAATAGTAGATCTAAGAAACCTCACCACCACTTTTTTTCCTTAAAATCGTGAAGATTGAGCCACCCTTTTCACCTAAATTTTACATACATATATAGAGCTAAGCGAGGGATATATTTTTATATTGTTCTTGACTCGAATCTCAGGCGATCGGAGTTCCGGCGGCCACCACTGACTGCCCATCACTGCCGCTACTGCCTCTTATTTTCGCCTCTGGCCTCGCGTAGGTTTCTATTGTTGATAATACCAAAATCATTTCCGGTTCATCGAAATTTATGATTTTAATGTATATCAATAATAAAATCATGCCCGAGCCCGAACTACTGCCTTTCGCCATTGTTTCACCATCGCCCGGGTACTCGAGTTGATGGTAAAATCCTAATCCACTGCCTTGTTCTCAATTTTTCTACTTTCTTGGATTTTTATTTTTGATTAAGTTTAGTTTTCATTTTTCTGTTGTGTTTAACTCGATCCTGATTACGACGTTGCTCAGTTAGTTTGTTTCATTAGTTATTTCACTGTTAATATGTATTTTCACTTAATCATCTGTTTGTTGTCTCTAATTGATTTCATTGATATGTGTTACTTTTTGGATAATTGAATGCTGGAATTTCCTGTTTTACACTAATTTGAATTAGCTAGAATAGTTTGATATTATTTTGGGAAAGGTAGAAGGTGAATTATGATAGTAGAGTACATGTTTGGTTGCTTTTACTGTTTGGAGCATGTTAGGAGCACATCTACTCCCTTGTTTGGCTGCAGATTTGGTAGAAAAGAATGTCATTTCCCCCTCTCTTTGGAGAGAATTTTAGTTAACTTAAACCTAACTTTAAAGCCTTCTACTACTATAAGAGAGGGTTTTTTCTTCATTCTTAGGGGAGATGAGAAAAAAGAGAGCTGGAAGATAAAAATTTCAGCAGCCTATCATCTTTAAATACTTTCCAGAAAAGAGCAAAAACCTTCCAAAAAATATAAAAAGTTTGAAGTTAGTTTGTTGTTTCCTTCTTCTTTAAAAGCCATTGAGTATTGAGGTTATTCTAGGTTGTTTCATTGGTCCTTTTCACTGCTGTTTCTATAAGCTGTATTTGATAGCTGTGGAGTTCGGACGAAGTGATTACTGTTATCTTGTCTTCAAATCTGCAATCTAGGTAACTTTTCTAGCTTGTAAAATAGTTCATTTTTAAAGAAATAGAAGCATGAAGTGCTTATTTGATCTCTGAATATTCTTGCAACTTTCTGGTTAGATCCTTATGCTACTAAAATGTAGTGTTTGTTCATGTATAAATGCCGGCCATGTAAGCTAAAAAGAAAAATGCCGTTATTTTTTTAATTCCTCCATAAAGTTTAAGTGTTAAAATTTTGTCTCATTCTTTAAGCATCTTTATGGCATCTGCTATGGGTAGCTTTAGCCATTTAATCCTGTTTGATATTTTGAGTTTACTTTCTTGTAAAAATAAGTGATTAAGAGTTAGAGCTTAGTTTGCATCTCAAAAGGTCCGAATCTTTACTGCATATTTATATGCTTGTGTAAATATGTTATGGCATTCATTGGTAGTTGGAAGTGAATACTTTTCAGATTCACGTATTTTCTTGAACTACTTGGCAACGTTTTTTTATCCTCTCCTTTCTTATCATAAATATTTTTAGCTTGTTGTATTTTTGTGTATCGAGGGTTGATGAAATATTTATTTGTGTGTTAGTTTTCGCCTTTGTCAGTCTTAATGAGGATATAATCTTTTGATTGCAAGTTCTGAATGTTCTTTGGAAATTAATTTTACTTAGAGCTCAGCAAATTCCATCAAGTAAATCCAACAACAGTCATAATGATTCGTTTTATAAATAAGATTAATTTTATCTTTTTAATAAAAGCGCTAGGCATATTTTAGGATGAAATGTAACTTTATATTAGTTTCGTCATTTTAATGAGTAACAACAATAATAAGAATAAGGTTATAAGTAGGTTCAATATTAGCTAACTTTTATACATTGTCTTTCCACCATTGAGCTAAAATTAGGCATTTTTTTACCGATAAAGATGAACAATTATTTTTCTATAATCAAACCCCTATAGTAATTTGTCTTAACTAAGATAAATAATTTCTGTCTTAACCGATGTCGGGAAGATTCGCTTCGGAATAAAGACATAAATAAATTGATAAGGTCGTAAGGGCACGTCTTGTTTCAATTCTTTCAAGTAATTAAAAGTTTTATTTAATTAACTTCGAGTAGGCTCCACTTTTAGGTGCGACACACGAGCCAAGGTCGGGGATATTCATCTTGTTTAGTGGAAGCTAGGGTAGGGCATTCTCGTCCTAGTTTGAGATTAATGAAGTCATCAACAATAAAGGCGGAAATAGGCAAAAAAACAAAAACAAAATAAAGCACAATTTATTTAAGATTAAGTTAAAGCCAAATGTAGTCAATAAAGCGACCGTGCTAGAACTACGAGACTCGGGAAATGCCTTACACCTTCTCCCCGGTCAACAGAATTCCTTACCCGGACTTTGTTTTTGCAAACCAATAATAAAAGAGTCAAATCTTCCTTTATCTAGGGATTCAAATAAAAGGTGACTTGGGACACCCAAAAAGCAATTCCAAGTCGCGACGACTCTGTAAATAAAATAATCCCTACTCAAATTTATTACTTTATTTGGAAAAACTCTTTAACTCACAATCCATACATATATCATTTTTGGGGGTAAAAAAAGGTGTGACACCCGCTTCATTAATGCCTCAAGCATGTTCATTACTTCGGGACTGACTCTGGGCCCGACTTCACTCGACCTCTCGGTGGTTTGTTCGTTTCTCGGTTGTTCTTTTGGGATCGTTCGGGCTCGACCCTGCTATGGACATGGCCTTGATTCAGTAGCTGCACTAACACTGTCTGTGGAGCCTCCAACATTCAGAAGATTAGCCGCAGGCTTACCCCATCAGCTTTCCCCTCGGGCGTTTCTCGAACTGTTGATTGGGGACCTGCGAGAATGCTATTTTTGGGGTTAGTTGGCAGGTTGACTTCGATAGAACCTTGTGAATTGGCGTCGATCAGATTGGAAACTTGGACCCCGTTGGGATCAGCAAGGGGGCACCTCATTTCTAGACCCCGAGTTGTTGTTTCCGCCATGATGGCCAGACTCAGCCTCAACATTCAAGAGAGCAGACTGAAAATTTGACATTTTTAAGCTAACCTGAAATTGAAACCTTAAAGAACAAGCATAAAATAGAGTGTGTTATGGATATTTGTATCAAACCACCACTATTATCCTTAGCCCGACGGTGGGTACCAAATTGTTTACCCTTAAAACAAATAGCAATTGAATTTATACGTAGTTTTAAGGATATGTGAATTGATTCAACAAAAATAATCAGGAATGTTAGATAAATGAGTTAAATATAGAATGAATGACCAAACCATTGTGATGTTACATCCGGGCTTGAATTTGTGCTGAACAATAATTTTGCCCTTGATCAGACACTTGGTTCGAAACCAAATGTATATGAACAACAACAATACAATAAGAACTTTTTGACAGCAGAGAAATAATTTTGTATTGCCTTGGTACGCATGTTACAATGTGTTTCTATCAAAGAAAAAACTTCCCCTTATATAGTAGGAGTGATTCACCCCTAGTATAAGTTTAAAAAAGGTAAAATTCCTCCTCTCCCGTTAATTATTGATCTGTAACCGCCATCGAGCGAGATCTGCACCGTGATATCTGGCTGGTTCCGGTTATCACGACCCTCTATCTGTCGCTTACAACCGTTCATACTCTTCTCAAAGTCTCAGAACCCATCCCGGGTCCGGGGTGTATCGTTTTATCAAGTCTGATGGGGAGCAGTCTGTTTGGCCCTTGGTACAAGAATTTCTCAGCTTCAATTTTGATCCCGTGTATTTAAACCCTTGCTTAATTTGACCCACTGGGAAATTGGGGTGTGTGTTACCGTATACAGATACTCCCGTTCTACCCACTGGGAAATTATGGTCGTTCAACCGTTGCCCGAGTTCCAGATGCAATCCCCCGATTCAAGGAGTGGATCGAGGGGATTTATAAGCAGATGCCTTACTCCAAGCGCGAATGGCGCATGATCTCAAAAGGAATATGGGAGGACCATTCTCATGGTGAGGTTCCTTCCCGAAATTGTTATCATCATACTTTTAACTTACATAGTGTTAACTTCTCCCTTTTTCTTGCAGGTCTACCTAAGACCACTGAACTTAGGCTGCTCAATAAGGATGAAGATCTGTCTTTGCCTGCTAAGCCCTCCATCTCGGGATAGCCCAGGGCTTCCGCGAAGGAGGAGAAGAAGGAAAAGAGAAAGTCCTCGAGTTCCTCGGACCCCGAGAGAATGAGGAAGAAAAGGGCGTCCACTCGGTCTAGGAAGCCCAAAAATAACACCAAGTCCAGGGCACCGGACCATGTCTATTTCTACTGGCTCAGGGATGAGCCCGAAGAAGATGATATCTTCAACACCCAAAGACCGACCCCCACCGGGGAGCAGGCGACGGCCAAATAAAGAGTGCCACGAGGCCGATCCCCTTCAGGATCGGGAACCTAAGGGGAGAGGGAGGTTGTGACCTCCCAGGATGCTGCTCTCATTCCTAAGGAGGCGACCAGTGCCATAGACATCATAGAAACGCCCTCCTACGCCGAGTCCATGATCGAGAAAGAAAAATCAATCGAGGGAGTGCAGGGTTCAAATGACCCTCTTAACTCCCTTTCGATAGTATGGACATGTCTACATTGGAGGACTTTTCTAGGCTGGCGACCAGGAGATCTCGAAGAAGGACGTGCCCTCGGGAGCTAGTGAGCCAAACTCGAACCCATAACTGGTGAAGCAGTTTCCCCCATCGAGAGTGGACTTTAGCTGCAAGTGAACAATCATTGATATGGCCCCGGAGGATGATCGAGTTTTATCCGCCCCAGTGGGTGTAGCCATCTACCTACGATGCCTAGTAACCGATGATAAGTTGATAATTTACCAACTTATCTTATCTTTAATCTTAGATTTTTCTTTGTTTGATTGATAAAATAGTGTGTTTAATGTCATTTACTTCTAATTTACAGGTTTTATATGATTTATAAGTGATCGGGAAGAAACCAAGAAAAAACAAGTCAAAAGGGGCTCAAAAGCAAAAATCTGAAAATTGACCTCAGGTGTCACAAATGCGAGCCGAAGCTCGCAATTGCGAAGTCAACCATGCCAGTCAACGTTCGCAAATGCGAGTAGCATCTCACAATTGCGAAGTCAACCAAGTCAAGCAATGTTCACAAATGCAAAATGAAGGCTTCAAATACGAAGTCAAACCAGACTGTTAACCTTCGCAAACAGTCCCCAAGGCAAATGCGATCTTCAGCAGAAAATCCAAGGTTCACAAATGCGAAGGCCGCACTTTAGTTTTGGGCACTTATGTAATTTTATATTTTTGGCCCCAAACCCTTTAATACACGACCTAGCTTATTGAAAAAATATCTTTGTCCGATCTTTGAATTATTTTTGAGTCTCTTGACTAGAGAACACAATTTTTGGAGATAGGGTTCTTGTACACAGACTTGGGTCTTGAAGATTTGAAGCTTTTGGTTGAGAATTTCTCACCCATTTATGTTTATTTCTTCATTTCCTTGCTTTGTATTGTATATCTAAGTGTGTAGTATTTTTCCAACACTTGAATCTTGTTTATGGGAATATTCATATTTAAAATATGGATTAAATATCTTGTTGTGCTTATGTATTGAATGATTTAGATGTATATTTAAGTGAGTTATTGTTTCTTTAATTATTCTTATTCTTCAATGTTTCTAACGGGAGTAGCTAACCCTAGGACTCGCCCATTTATTTCGAATTGATCTTGGGAAAGATTATTTGGGGTTGGAAAAGATTGATTAACAATAACTTGAGGCATTAATCCTCACTTTATGGATTTTACCTAGGGATAGGATTGAACTACTTGTAGCCATATTCCGGTGTGCTTAATCTCTTAATTGTTTTAGGGATAATTCAATTTGGAAGTCTTATTAGTCGTTGGAATAAGCTAATATAGAATTATTACCTGAGGCTAATTAACATAAACTCACTCATATTTTTAAAATCGTGAAATACATTGGATCGTTACTTGAGTGTAATTCCCATTGCATCCATGCTTGTAGCCATTGATCATTTTACTTGCTTTCTAGGTTAGTCTATATTTTTGAAATTAGTTATAAATATTTTCTCAAAACCCTTTTAAGTGTTTGTCTTAGCATAATAAGTGATAGTTCTCCAACACGCTTAATCGCCTACATATTGTTCTCTATGGGGTTTGATCCCGACTCATTGTTGGGTAAATTATATTGCATGCGATGGTGTCCATTTTATTTTTAGTAGTGGATTTGGACGTCACCAACCGAGGAGGACCAGACAAAGATGAACGAGGTTGGAGCGTCAAGTCTTTTCAACGAGGCACAACAGGCGCTGAAACGGGTAAGACATCAACACTTTTACACCCCTTGTGAATTTCGCTTAAGTTTTGATGTCTCTTACTGTTTTCGTTGTTTTTCAGGCCTCCTCCGATACCACTTGGAAATCAGCCAGCTCGAGTTCAATCTCAAATAGAAGGTCCGGAAGAAGGACATGTACAAGCTTCTCAGTGAGCAACAAAATGAGGCCCTCAAAGACCTCTAGGCCCAGCTGGACAAGGCTTAGAAGGAAGCTTCGACCCTAGAGAGGGACCATGCCAACTTGGTCGAAAAAGTAATGGTCTTTGAAGCTTAAAATGAGGAGCTAGTTGTGGTGACTAACAACACAACCTCACAAGTCCAACAGAAGATCGAACTGATCGACCAACACCGAGCCAAGATGAATGAGGTCAAGGCCATGGCCGAAGGGTGGAAAGGAATAATGGACCTTATGGCTTCGGAGAAGGAAACCGTGAAGGCGGAGCTAGCATCGGTGGAGAACCAACTCTAGGTGGCAAAAGACAAAGTTGACAAATGGTCTAAGTTGAATGACATTCTTCGAGCACGGCTGAGCTCCGGTGTCATATAGCGGGATGCCCTCAGTAGAGAATATGAGGCACTAAAGTCCAAATAGGATACAACCTTCGCTGATGTCGAAGAAATGGTGGCCCAATACAAGGGCGATGTGGAGGCAGCCGAGACCTGCCTAAAGACAAAGGCTGACTATGTGAAGAGGCTTTCCCGAAGAGAGACCCTCGAAGAGATCCATGCCCGAGGTTTTGACTTGTCGTCCAAGATCGAGGAAGCCAAAAAGCTTGAGGCCGAGGAAAAGGAGCTCTATGAGCCTATAGGTTCCAAAGGCTTCGAGGGCTCTGAGGGATCCAAGGGCTCCGATGGTTCTGGCGATGAGTCGGGCCCCAGTGTAGACCAGACGGATGCCTTAGTACATTTTTAGTTTTTTTTCCTTTTATGTATATTTTTTTTGTTTATGTTGAGGCTGTTTTTATTGGGCCTTTTTAAATATATTTTGGAATATATATGAAAATTTCCCTTTCTAGAAATATCGTGTCCTTACATTTCCAACATCTTTTCATAATTTCTGTACAAAGAACGCGAGGTTCAGATATTACCGTAGTGGAAAATAAATGCATATTACACATCCAATATTCTTCTAATGGATAGAGAAAAATAATATACATGTGGAGATCGATGACAGGAAGAAAGGAAAGAGGAAAACGAATAGGGGTGGGGATTTTGTTGAGAATGAGTCTTTCCTTCTTTTTGTTTCATGTTGTTTGCCACGTGTCATTCACTTATTACTTCATTGGCATAATACATTAACATGCCATCAAACTTGACCTCTGCTGGCAAGTTTTCCCTCCAACTTTGGATGTGCACAAGTAGGCACCTCAACATGTCTCCACTTTGGTTTAACACTCCAACTTATAAAACGATCATCTAGACACCTCCAAAATTTGTGTTCCACGTAGTGTCACGTTAGCATTTGTATTTACATGTTCAAATTTATACAAGTTAAGGTGCCTACTTGTGCACACCTAAAGTTGGAGGGCATACTTTCCAGCTGAGGCCAAGTTTGAGGGCATGTTATGTACTATGCCAGATAAATATAATTTCAACTTTGGCAGTGGTCATCCTCATCCTTACAGGAGTGTTCCTTCAAGCCATACATAAGCTGATTCAGTTGAAGATGACGATTCAATAGGGAGAAAATTCAAACAAGAAAAAACTCAAGAATGACCCAATTAGAAAGAAATCCTAAAAAGAAAGAGATCAATATTGACCCAATTAAAAATGAAGAGGATAATTTGAGAATGTTATTCCTGAGAAGCCGATTTGCTCTTTGATGGAATGATTGAGCCCTTTGTGTAACGACCCCGTAGGTCATTTTGAGAGTTAGCGCCCCGATCCCCTAATAACTGCTTTCCCCGTGTCTATTTCTGCTTTTGGGACTTGTTGGAACATTGAGTGGTGAAATTTGGAGAGTTTTTGGACACATAGTCCTTATATGTGAGTTTAAGCTTTAGAAATCGGGCAGTAGTTGGAAAACATGGGAAGACGGGTCTGGAATGGGATTCTGTTGACTCTGTTAGCTCCGTTGGGTGATTTAGGAGTTAGGAGCGTGTCCAAAATATGCTTTCGAGGCCTGTAGTAGATTTAGGCTTGAATTGGCGAAAGTTAGAATTTCGGCAATTTCGGCTGATAGGTGAAATTTTGATATCGGGCCCGAAATGGAATTCCGCGAGTGGCTGTAGGTCCGTTGTATTATTTGTGACCTATGTGTAAAATTTGAGGTCATTCGGACTAGTTTTGAGGTGTTTCGGCATCAGTTGTAGAGTTTGGAAATTTCATAAGTTCTTAGGCTTGAATCCATGTATAATTGGTGATTTTGGTGTTATCTGATGTGTTTTGGAGGCTCGAATAAGTTTGGATAGGGTATTAGGACTGGTTGGTAAGTTTGGTTGAGGCCTCGGGGGCCTCGGGGATGTTTCAGATGCTCAACGGGTGATTTTTAAACTTGGAAAACAGCTGAACCATTGCTGGTTCTGGTGTCTCGCACCTGCGATGGACTTTCCGCAGGTGCGGACATGCAGGTGCGGACACGCAGGTGCGGACACGCAGGTGCGGAAGAGGGGCTCGCAGGTTCGGGCTTGGTCAATTCAACCAGTTCTCGCAGGTGCGGTTGTGGTTCCGCAGGTGCGAAGACGTAGATGCGGCTAATTGACAACAGGTGCAGCCCCAGGTCTTTTAGTGAGTTTTCTCACCTGCGATGGATTTTCCGTAGGTTCGAGACTGCAGGTGCGGTCCAAGGGGCGCAGGTGCGGAAATCGCTGGGCAGTTTATATCAAATTCGAGGGCTTGAATTTCATAACTTCTAAAAACAATTTGGAGCTCGAGTGTAGGTGATTTGGAGTGGGTTTTGAGGAAAAGCTTCATAGATAACAATTCTCAACCCTATTTCCTTTGTATATCATTAATCTATAGCAATTTCTTCCATGCAATCAAGGGATTTAGGTGAAAAATCATGCAAATGGGAAGAAATTTCCCTAATAAGAAAATTCGAGAATTTAATAGGATTTTGTCGTCGGTTTTCGATGATTCTTGTTCGAGTTAGTTAGTGAGTGAACGGGTGTTCTAAATTTGTAACTTTCACTCGATTCCGAGACGTGGGCCCGAGAGACTTTTTGGGCGATTTTCCTAATTTCGCGTATTAGCCTCGAACTTGTTAACTATTTTGATTCCTTAAAGTGATATTTACATTATGCAATCGAATTGAATAGATTTGGGCCATTCGGAGTCGGATACTCGCGGCAAGAGCGTGGTTTTGAGTTGAGTAGCGCAGTCGAGGTAAGTGGCTTGCCTAACTCTATGTTGGGGACTTCCCCTAGGCTATTTTAATAATATTCTATGTTGTTTGGGTGCCGTGTGCGTGAGGTGACGAGTACGTACACGGGCCATAGTTGCTAAACTCTATTTTTCCCTCCATGACTTAAATCATTTCACTCCTGTTTCACTGATTCATGTATCTACTATGTAGTTTAGATTAGGAAATGCATGCCTACCTGTTTTACTTGAATTTTTCCTAGTTATTGCCATGTGTACCATGTTTAGGTAGTTTTATCCATACTTTTGCCTGTGACTTTTCCTGAACTGTTTTAAATTAAAAATTGTATTCGGTATTTGTACTGCATTGCATATTTAAATTGGGACTACGGACAAGATTCCGGGAGCTTTCCCCCTGTACTGTATTGCATATTTAAATTGGGACTACAGACGAGATTCTGGGAGCTTTCCCCCTGTACTGCATAGTATATTTAAATTGGGACTACAGACGAGATTCCGGGAGCTTTCCCCTGTACTGCATTGCATACTTGTTACTGTCATATATGTTGTGCTGAGCCGAGGGCTCCCTGTTATTATTTCTTTTAGCTCATTGTTCCTATTGAATTGCCTTAGCTTATTATATCTCCTTGTTCATATTTTATACTGTTTTACTATAAAAATCTAGTAGAGCCTTAACCCGACCTC
The DNA here is from genome assembly GCA_005239505.1 of Nicotiana paniculata. NCBI lineage: Eukaryota > Viridiplantae > Streptophyta > Magnoliopsida > Solanales > Solanaceae > Nicotiana > Nicotiana paniculata. The sequence goes on from MDKI01155432.1 coordinate 17,877, forward strand.
GTCACTACTCGACTGGGGTTAGGCTTAGCACTTACTGGGTACCAATTTGTGGTGTACTCATGCCCTTTCCTGCACATATTTTTCGTGTGCAGATCCAGGTACCAACGCTCAGTTTCGTGGCTAAGGTCCGAGCAGCTGCTTCTAGGAGACCGAAAGGTAATTCTGCGGCGTCCGCAGAGTCCTTCGAGTCACCTTCCACTCCAGACTTAGATAGATTTTTCATGTAAATTTCCTTATGTTGTATAGAGCTGTTTTGAGACAGAGCTTGTGACGAGATATTCCGGGTTTTGGAAAAGTTGTATTTTGTACGCGCCAAGTGGTGATGTTTCATTGTAGACTTACTTATTTCGTCTTTATTTTATTGCTTCTATTTAATATGTGTTTCCGCAATTAGGCTTACCTAGTCATAGAGACTAGGTGCCTTCACGATGCCTTCGGAGGGGAAATCGGGTCGTGACACTTTGAAACCATCACTACAGTTTCACTTTAAAGCAATATACATCGATTCTCCAAAATCAACCAAAGTCTCCAAAGAAATTGTTTAAGCAAGCATTCTCTCCCCGACTCAAAAAGAAAGATTTTACTCTTTTGAACTTTTGAAAATTAATCAGAGAACCTCCAATTCGAAAAATTCTTCAAGTTCAAAAAATTAAAAATAGAAATATTCGCAGGGAGATAAAGCTTTCAATGATATTCGTGAATATTTTTTGAAATATTAGTTCTTCATTATCTTTTGTTTACTAGTAACGTTTATTACTTGATTCGTTGTTGAATGAAGAATGAGAAGGATCCAAATTGAAGAAAGCGAGAAATGGGGAGATTTGTATTATATTGTGTGGTAGAAATGACGAACAAATCTGGAACCCCATAGCCTTTCATGCGCTTAAACAATGTGTAAACACACATTGTGTGATGTTAGCAACTGATGCGAGACGAAATTGCATAGTTTAACATGTGATATACCTTACATTTTATGAGCATTAATGATAAAATTACACTTGTTATGTGCTTAATGGAGTTTATTTCATGTGTAGGTGAATTGGAAATGGAAACGGAGCTAAAGGGATGCAAATACGTCAAAAATACGCAAAAGGAGACGCCCGGGCGATAGCCGGGCGTTTGCCCCATAAAGCCTGGCCCCCCCTGGCGTTAGGGGGGCGTTTACCCCATAAAGCCTGCCCCCCTGGCGTTAGGGCGGCGTTAGGGCCATAACGCCAGCCCCCCCTGGCGTTAGGGGGGCGTTAGAGCCCAAACGCCTGGGGGTCCCCAGTTTCGCCCAATTCCGAGTTTGACGAGTTAAATGTTTCCCGGTTGAAATAGAAGTCTCCTACACGGTTAGGGTTCACCCTAAACCTATAAATAGACTCCTAAAACACAATTAAAGGAGGATTTTCGTGGATTAACAGTAGACAAGAAGAAAATTCCATTGAAGAGCAAGAACATCGATTTCTACATTTAGTAATTCTTATTTTATATTTCCATTATGCAATTTCTTGTAGTTTTGTTTAGTTTAAACATGAGTAGCTAAGTTTTAATCTAGGGTTTTGGTAGAACCCGTTGGGGATGAATTTCTTTTGATATTAATATATTTTGGTTGATTATTCTCTATTTGTTCAACTACGTTCTTATTGTAGTTAATTGAATGGCCATCAATTAGCTGTGCCTATTTAGTATGTATCTACTCGAGAGAGAGTGCATATTTAGGTAATTGTTTGAACAGCACCACTCCCAGAGTATAGACGAGAGTCATAAACGAGGTTTTAGAGGTTGGATTAGAGATAGCGATACCTCGGGTGCAATCTAAAGTGAAAATTGCGATCTAGCTAGCGTAACTTGAGAGAGTGCGTCTAGTAAATTATCATAATTACTCTAGA
>ML324072.1:0-35309 GCA_005239505.1 Nicotiana paniculata
CAGCATGGTGGAAAATCCATCCCGTCTTCCATGTCAGCCTATTGAAACCATTCCGGGAAGACATGGAGGATCCTGCACGGAGCCAACTCACTATACCCGATATTCGAGGCCCCGGCTCAACCGGGAAAAGGCGGGCTGAAGCTATTCTTGATGACCAGGTAATTCATGCCTCCAGGAAGGATCACCAAGAGTTCTTGGTAAAATGGCAAGGGTGNAACTCAGGTGGGGGAGAATGTCATGGGCGGATTTCCGACCATGCCCATGACCCCTTGGACGCGCCCCGTGGAGTCCCAGCAAGCCTCTCAACGCCTAGCGCCACGGACGGCCCCGTGGTCTTGGCCGTGCCAAGTGGCAAGCGCGCATGTGCCTCTTTCGCCCCCACCAATTTCCCTCGTGAGCGCCCAGCCACAAGCAGCTGACAACGGACCTGTTTCTACCCCTGTAGAAAACTAAGTCCTTTTCCCTGTATTATTAGAGTAGTTTTATTCCATGTACTTTCCTTATGTTTCTCTAGCATATTTTAGTCTATTCCTGTAACTTTGGTTTATTTTTTTTAAGCATTATTAGGGGGGGATCAAGCAATCAAACATTTTCTAGCAAGCAATTCTCTGTACTGGTGTCTCTCCCCCTCGACACCGCTTTGCTCTCTTTGTAACAACTTTCATTAATTCAATCATGCTTTTATACCTCCAAGGGCATAAGCAGTGGACGACAACAGATAATTCTTTCTCGTGGGCGGCATAGCGCGCTGCATCCTTAAGCTTCCGGCTCTCGTAAGCTACGGGATGTCCGTCTTGTAGCAAGACCCCGCCAAGAGCATAGTCGGAAGCATCTGTTTGTACCTCGAAAGGCTTGGCCAAGTCAGGAAGGGCCAAGACAGGGCTACTAGACATAGCCGCTTTTAATGCCTTGAAGGCCTCCACTCGCCTAGGACCCCAATCCCACGGCGTGACCTTCTTGAGGATTTCAGTTAATGGTACTGCGATGAGAGAGTAGTCCTTCATAAATCGCCGATAGAAATTGCATAGACCAAGGAATGCCCTCAAAGCATGGATATCCTTGGGTGGTGGCCAATCTGTGATGGCTTGGATCTTTTTCTGGTCCATCTTGATACGCCCTTCCTCAACGACATGTCCGAGGAAGTCGATCTGTTTTTGAGCAAATGAGCACTTGGATAACTTAGCATACAACTCATGCTCTTGCAACCGGGCTAAGACCTTCCGCAAGTTCTCTAAATGTTCTTCAAGTGTCTGGCTGTAGACCACGATATCATCCAAATAGACCACCACAAATTCGTCAATATACTCTCGGAAGACCTGGTTCATTAGGGTGCAAAATGTGGCTGGGGCATTAGTCAAGCCGAACGGCATGACTAGGAAGTCGAACGACCCATATCTTGTCACACAAGTCGTCTTGTGTTCATCACCCCCAGCAATGCGAACCTGCCAATACCCTGTCTTCAGGTCAATTTTTGTGAATACTGTAGCACTCCCCAATCTGTCGAACAAGTCTGCCATGAGCGGAATAGGATACTTGTTCTTCACAGTAATTTTGTTCAGCGCCCGATAATCCACGCAGAGGCGTAGACTACCATCATGTTTCTTCTGGAAAAGCACAGGGGACCCATATGGGGACTTAGAGGGTACGATGATCCCTGTGTCTAGCATTTCCGTCAATTGTCTCCGAAGCTCGGTGAGTTCGGGTTGTGACATTCTGTAAGGCGCCCGGGCAGGTGGCTTCGCACCCGGCACCAACTCAATCTCATGGTCCACAGTGCGCCTAGGCGGAAGTCGCTTCTGCATCTCCTGTGGCATGACGTCTTCGAATTCCAGTAGTAGCTCCTTTACAGGTGTAAGGAGTGGTCCCGACGAGCGTTCTACCTCTTCAAGACATAGGGTAGCCAGAAATGTAGGTTCATGTTTCCTGACCCCCTTCTTCAGTTGTAAGGCCGAGATGTTCTCAGCGGCCATCTTCCTGGATATGCACGGAATAATACAGGGTGTGGCCCCGTTTACCCCCATCATCATAAGCATGTCCGCATATGGTACGGGTATGGTGTTGGTCTGCCTCAAGAATTCCAGTCCCACTATCAGCTCAAAGTCATCTATGATCACTACGCGCAGGGTGAACTTTCCTTCATAAGGCCCCATCTTTACCGGTACTCCTTTTGCTATTCCACCCACTGGCTGAGGAGGCGAGTTGATAGCCTTGACATGACCCCGGCCCTTTCCCACAACTATCCCAAGATGCCCCACCTGAGATGAGGCCAAGTAGTTGTGACTGGCACCTGTATCTACCATAGCCCGAATGGGTTTTCCATTTACCCTTAGTTCAACGAATATCAAGGTCCTCTCTTGCTTAGGAGGAGTCCATTTATTCGTCTTCTTGGCAATTGGGCGGGGGTCCTTCTTCTTGCGGATACCAGCACTGGTTCCCGCTAATGCCTCCGAAACAGAACCAACAATTGCATTGAAGGCACCGACTGCTTCGGTTTGTTCATTATCATCTGCTTCATCATCCGTCCCCTCATCGTAAGCTTGATGAGCGTTCATCTGTGCATGTGGACATTCATTATTCCAATGCGGTCTGCCGCAATGACGGCACCCTGAGGGGGGCTTTCTCCCCCGGTAGTTATTGTTTGATGCAGCACTGTTGCTGCCTAAGGAGGGAGCCTTAGGTTTGCCTGCACTCCGATCTCCCCCACTTCTGTTGGGGCCACCATTGTTAGATTGGCCCCCTTTGTAACCCGCTCGTATAGGCGGCTGTGGTCTATCCTTCCGAGTTTCCATCTGATAGTCCCCAAGGCATTCTGCTGCTTGTATTGCCTTGGGTAGGGTATCCACCCTATGTCTTTGAAGCTCCATACGGGCATAAGGTTTCAACCCTTCCAGGAATGTGAAGAGCTTGTCTTTGTCCCCCATGTCGCGGATGTTCAGCATGAGTGCGGAGAATTCTCGCATGTAGTCCCGCACTGACTTGGTTTGGCGGAGCTCTCGTAGTCTTCTCCTTGCATTGTACTCAACATTTTCGGGGAAGAACTGTAGACGTATGGCTGCCTTTAGTTCCTCCCATGTCTCCAGAGCATTTTCACCGGCCCTGATGGCTTCGTACTTCACTCGCCACCAGAGCTTAGCATCACCCTGAAGATACATGGCAGCAGTTGCTACCTTCTTGGCTTCTTCTAGGCCTCCCACGGCATCGAAGTATTGTTCGATGTCGAAGATGAAATTTTCCACTTCTTTAGCATTCCTAGCCCCACTGTATGGCTTTGGCTCAGGAATCTTCAGTTTCTGTGTCAAGGGGGCGACGTTCACAGCACCCCCGATTGGGTTTCCACCGCCTCGAAGCAAGCCTTGTAGAGCAGCATTGACAACATTGAGCTGGCCTGTCAAGTTGTCGATAGTTTGCTGCATGGCAGTCATCCTGTCTGCCTCATGTGCCCTGTGGGCTAAATCCTCGGCGCGCTCCTGCTGGAGGCCTTCGAACTTATCAAAAATTTTGGCTGCCTCAGTAGCTGCCGTTTGCCGGTCTCCTTCAGAGTGGCGACTGATGTTTTCTATGTCAACTTCGACCTGGGCCATTCTGCGGTCCAGGTCGTCCAACCTTTGCACTAGGCTGGTTTTCAGTTCTATCACCGTATCTACGATGGGTCATAGTACGCCAACCGTCTCCTCAAGGGCCGCAATGCGGTCCCCAAAATTCACCATCGTCAGAAATGGTGGTAATGCCAATGCGTTCCCTCGTCTGATGTCGAGCCTGGGCTCTGATACCAACTATTACGCGGCGCCTTCCTGAGGTTCTTAGGAAGGGCGACGTAAGGGTAAGCAACCGATGTCAGGGTGGTTGCTGTCCGCCAAGTGAGGTCCCCTACGCACGCTAGACGAGATTGTCAGTGCCGTGCAGGAAAACCAATGCCAACAATTTGAAAGAACAGTAATGAGAATTGAATAAAAGCTTGATTGAATTAATGAAAGCTGTTACAAAGAGAGCAATGCGGTGTCGAGGGGGAGAGACACCAGTACAGAGAATTGCTTGCTAGAAAATGTTTGATTGCTTGATCCACCCTAATAATGCTTACAAAAAATAAACCAAAGTTACAGGAATAGACTAAAATATGCTAGATAAACATAAGGAAAGTACATGGAATAAAACTACTCTAATAATACAGGGAAAAGGACTTAGTTTTCTACAGGGGTAGAAACAGGTCTGTTGTCAGCTGCTTGTGGCTGGGCGCTCACGAGGGAAATTGGTGGGGGCGACAGAGGCACATGCGCGCTTGTCACTTGGCGCGACGAAGACCATGGGGCCTTCCGTGGCGCTAGGCGTTGAGAGGCTTTCTGGGACGCCACGGGGCGCGTCCAAGGGGTCATGGGGTATGGTTGGAAAGCCACCCATGACATTTTTATGTACGTGTGTCAGTGTGTATGTGTGAGAGAGAGCTAGATATATCGAAGTGTTTTTTTTTGGATTTTTTTACTTTAGTCCTTTGTGTATATATTTCGAATGCACTAAAATTTTTCTTGTCGCACATTCTTCAAAGTACGAAAGAATTGCATATACGAAATGGCCGTCCCGAGAAACTTCTCTATCAAATAATCAGGTGCTATTGCAATCTTAGCCTGTGATTCTGTTTAATCTAAAATTTGGATAACAATTAAATTTTTAGTGTGGTTTTAAGGATATGTAATTTCATTCGATAGCAATTGATAAATAAGAAGATAAATGATAGTATTAAATTATAAATAAAGTAAACCAGTTGTTCAGACAGAACTCAGCCCTCGAGTCGAAGTACCCTCGAACTGATAAGTGCAAGAATCATAAAAAAAATAGAGCAAGCTGGTGAACAATAATGTAAGCAAAAAAGAGAGAATTATATTGCTTTTTCTCTATGAATAATGATGATTACCAAATGATTAGAACTCCTCTTTATATAGTTGAGAAATTCTACTTATGGTACAATTCTAATTACGGAAGGAAATCACATGATTAGCTAATTATCCGTTCCGAGATTTACGCCGTGATCCTTGACCAGTTACGGATATTTCGCTTTTCCGTTACCATGCCGCCTCAGATATTATTTGGTGCTATTTCACTTGGATTCGATTGTTACCGACCTCGATCTCGACAGATACTTCAATTATGAACTCTGTGCCTTATTCTCTTGATTTAGTCGAAGTCGGCCTTCGATGCGACATTCTGATCTCAATAAAATAGTGAAATCAGGTGGCTCCGATTTCAACCAAATACAGATAGTCCCCTCGTTTTTTGGAGTGTAATGATAAGAAAATTAATTGAGCCTTCAATTTTTTGGACCTCGACAAATTATGAGGTCATCCTCGTGATGTACGCGATGGAAACTACCGAAACGTGCCGTCGGTACAGTTCCCCAAATCATTAATGAGCGTCCATTGATGGTCGGCCACTAGTGCTATTGAACCGCTCCGTAAATCCATAAATAGGCCTTCTCCTTGTTGAATCAAACTTTACCTTCACTTCCTTCCAATCATCTAAGTTTTTACCTCTCCCAAGTTCTTCTTTTCTACTAATCTTTAGGTTTCACCGTCAACCTTCAAAAACCAAGTTTTACTACCTTCTTCCTTCTTTAAACCCATAAAAATGGCGAAAACATCTAAATAGTTCCTCAAAAGGGGACGACTTCTTCTTCACGACCGGCTGATGACAAAACGCCGATGGATCCGCTCCCTGAGGAGTGTGTTCCTGGTCCGTGTAGCCTTAAATCCTATTTTAAGATCGATAAACCTTCCTCGGTCCCTGGTCGATGCGAGCATGTGTAGAGGTACATTTGCTCTATAACTATGGGATACCTCGAGCAGATTAAGAGGGACTACAACTGGGGGAATAAAGTTTTAGCAATTCCAACCCCTGAAGAGAGTATCACTACCCACGTGGAAGGGTATCTGAGTGTTTACACTTACCCTTTCACGCTAGGCCTCCTCGACCCCGTCATTATCAACTTCTACCGCCAATAACAGATAACCTTAGGCTAAATCCGTCCTTCCTTTTGGCGAATAGTAATCATGCTCCGATTATTTTCGAGCAAAGTTGAGGGGATGACATTCACCCTCGACCATCTCATTAGGTTGTAAATTCCCTGTATGTATCGAGGGTTGGTTAAACTCCAGCGCCGAGAAACTAAGGTATTGTTCTCGAGCATCGACGAGGACAAGGATCGAGGTTAGATGGGTATGTTTGTTCGAGTGAAGGCCTCTGACCTCATCCTGACAGAGAAGATGTCATTTCCTAAGAAATGGAACATGAAACGTAAGTACCATTTCATTGTTAATTTATATGCCTTGTTTTGTTCCTATGATTTTTCTCATTAATTCCTTCTTTTGTAGCGGTTGCTTAGATGCCTCGTGCGATCCCCGAACTTGAAAGATGGGTCCGGAAATTGGCATCGACCTCCACTTATGCCGAACGTTGTTGGCGTGATTTAGCAAGAGGCCGATGCGAGGCCAAGAACCATGGTAAGCTCCCTCTTTATATATCTGAAGATCTGACCATAATATCTTTTTATACTTATTCAATTTCCTCGTGTGTAGGACTGAGCAAGGAGCGGTCATGAGGCCTCTGTCAGGCAAGGAGGAAGCTTTGGCCCCGGTTCCAAAACCGGCGAAGGATAACAAGAGAAAAAGGGTCTCGACCTCTGAGGACCCAAATCCCAAGAAGAAGAAGAGTTTGATTAAAAAATCAAAGGTAGATACTTTCTCTGACCATATACTTCAGTGGCTAAGAGAGGAAAAAGAAGCAATTGAAGATGCTGACTCGGTTCTGGTAACCCGAGTGAGGAAAACCATCAGGGCCCCCAAAGCCTTTGAATCAGTGGTGGTTGGTGAGGCCCCGCCTCGTGCTGAGGAGGACTTGGAGAAAGATTCAGGAAAATTCCACGAATCTCCTGAGATTGAGGTTGCCTCCTATCAAACGGCGAGCACGTCCAAGGGGGCCTGTCCTGAGACCCCTTGAGTTGAGAAGAATGCCCCAAGTGACTCACTTGAGGAAGTGAGAGAAGGTGACTCACCAAAGGCGATTCAAGGCGCTCAAGCTTTGAGGACCCCCAAGGTAGGCGGAGTCCCCGCAGGGGAGGATCCCTTCCGAGACTGCTTTGCCGGGGTCGAAGATACTTCCGACCTGAATGACGCATCCAGCCTTTTCGAAGAGGCTCTTCAAATTCTGAACCATGTAAGTCCTAATCATTTTGTTGATGTTATATTCCTTCATTTCTATCTATAGGCTATTTCCAAGTCCCAGGCTGAACTGAGTCAATGCGAGGCCGACCTTTAAAGGCTTCCTGAGGAGAAAAATTCCCTCAAGCTTCACTACGGGCAAAACGATGAGGAGATTAGAGACCTCCTAGCTAAATTGGCTAAAGCTCACAAGGAGCTGACCAAGCTGATCGAGCAGGTAATGATACTCTTAAAAGCTCATGGGTTTGACTCGGGAACATAAGCTAATATTTCAATATCACAGTTGCAGCAAAATATCGAGAGAATCGAGTTGCTTCGTAAGGAAGCCAATCAGGTAAAGGCGGAGTCCTACAGGTGGAAAGAAGGTATTGACACCTTGCTGTGGAGAAAGAGACTGCTCTAGCCCTGTTGTCATCAGTCGAAGGCCAGCTTCGAAGTATGGAGGAAAAGAGCTCGACTCAGGCAAAGAAGATAGAGGAGTTCGAGGCTCAGTTAGCTTCTGAAATCGCTAAGGCCCAAGCTGAGGCCGAAAAAGTAAAAGCCAAGGTTGATAAGATGGTGGCCATTTATTGGGCTGATGCTGAAGCCGCTCAAGTCCAAGTGAGGGAGGCTGCCAATACTGCTCAAACTCAAGCACATTAGATTTCCAAAATTGCTAAATGCCAATCTCGGAAGGAGACCCTCGGGGAGATCCACGCTCGAGGCTTCGATCTTTCCGAGGAGATAGCGAAGGCAAAAAAGCATGAAGTTGATGCTAGATTATTGGCCTCTTCTGATGACGACGATGATGGCGATGATGATGATGGAAGAAAGAGTGGGTCCGAAATGGTGAGGAGCCCGAGGAAGAATATGCCCTCGAGGATAGTTAGGGGCCTTTGTATTTTTTCTTTTTTCTTTCTTTTGTGTAGGACCCCGACTAGTCCTTTGTAAATACCTTCAGATATATAACATATTTACTTTTCGATCTTTGGTATTTCTCTAAGGTGCTTTCAGTCTACAGGTTCAAGAAATTATAAACGGTGTTCCGGACGCCTTTGCTCCGCTACATCCTCTGCCGCTTTCGCCGCATCTATACGATGGTTATTTTTCTCCGGCACCGGCAATAACAATGCATCTTTAATCATTGTTGCTATTGAGTTAGTGGGATACTTTGCAGAAACAGAGGCTAATTAAAGAAAGTTAGGGAGACTATTCTTTTTCTTTCACATCTCTTAATTTGTCTCTACTACACAAAATACTTTATACTAAAGAACTATTTTTTCACCAGTAATTCACAAATTTCTGGGTTGCTAGTACAACTTTTTTGTCCTCTTCTTCATTGGACTCCGTCTTCTCATCGGCATGCATCTTTGTTGGACTCCATGTTCAGATTTTGGTTCGATTGACCGTGATTAGGTAGCCAATTCATTTAATTGGATCACCGTCAAGATCTGTGTTTGCATTTTCAACTCAAAATCATTTTGGAGATTCTGAGATTTTGTGGGTTTCATTCACCTGGGTGCATTTCAATCCTCACGTTTCAGCTGCGAGAATTAAATTCCCCTAAATTCAGTGTGATTTCCCAATTTGTTGTTCTTGCTCATTTGTTTCTTTGAAAATCCAAGAAAGGGAAAAGTTTGTCTCCGTCGATTATCTGTGTTTCCAGTTTTGGTCAAGGAGATAATAAGAGAAACTCCAATCCTCATCTTCATCTTTAATCTATTTTTCTCTGCCACTTTCATCAAGATTCTTTATATCCATACACACATCAGATTTACCATTAATAAACAGAATATCAAGAAGCAGAGATTATTCCTGGGCTCTAGATTATTTAAGTTACAATTTACTATTTTTTAATTAGTTTCAGTATCACTTTGTGGAGGTGCACGCGCACAAGCAGTAGAGTAGCAGCTATACAGTGGGTTCCGTAGCATCGAGAGTATACCAAGTTGAGAGTTTCAGGTTCTATTCGCGAGAATTGGTACCTCCCACCTCCTGTTTCTCTGTCTCTTGTATTAATTACTTTGTTGACGTAGTATTTCGTACTAGTCTAGCCAGTCTAGTGGGCTTGTAGTTACTATTTGCTCCCTTTGTTGTTCTGTGTGGTGTTCTTTTCTCCTTTTCATTTTTTAGACCTTTGTAGGTTTAGAGACTAAGTTTTGTAATGGAATAGTGAGGTCATGTCCTCGGGGAGTTCGGGTGGTAGGTACGGCAAGGGTCGACGGGGCCCAAAGGGGGTAAAGGGAACAAGGTAGCCTGTAGGTTGAGAATTGGATCGTGGAATATAGGGACGTTGACGGGTAGGTCTATAGAGGTGGCAAAGATTCTCCAGAAGAGAAGGGTCAATATAGTGTGTGTGAAGGAAACTAGGTGGGTAGGATCGAAGGCGATGAATTTAGACGAGTATAAATTGTGGTTCTCCGGAGTCGTGAAGGGCAATAACGGAGTGGGTATTTTGGTAGATAGGGAGCTTAGAGAGTCCGTGGTAGAGGTCAGACAGGTGAATGACAAATTGAAGGCTATTAAGATAGTAATTGGAGAAAGCACTCTAAATGTCATTAGCGCTTACGCGCCGCAAACAGGATTGGACGAGAAGGTTAAGAGGTGCTTCTGGGAGGCGTTGGATGAGGTGGTGCGGGGTATTTCGCCTACGGAGAAGCTATTCATAGGAGGGGATTTCAATGGTTATATTGGGTCGTCCGCGGGTGGCTATGGTGAGGTGCACGGTGGCTTCGGCTTTGGTGATAGGAACGGGGGTGGTACATCACTGTTGGATTTCGCTGGAGCTTTAGAGATGGTGATCGTGAACTCTATGTTTTCGAAGAGGAAGGAACATTTGGTTACTTTCTGGAGTATGGTGGCTAAGACTCAGATTGACTATCTCCTCCTCAGGAAGTGTGATAGGGGGTTGTGTGAGGATTGCAAGGTGATCCCGAGTGAGAACCTCGTAACTCAACATAGGCTCCTAGTGATGGACGTCGGTATCTTGATGACGAGGAAGAAGTTATTTGTACGGGTTTAGTCGAGGATCAGGTGTGGATCTTTGTCTAAGGATAATGCGCAGGAGTTGGAGGGGCGGCTAACGAATATGGGTGCCTGGAAGAGTGGTAGGGACGCTAGCGCTATGTGGACGGCGAAGGCGAACTATATAAAGGAGGCAACAAGAGAGGTGTTGGGAGTCTCGAAAGGTTACTCTAGCGGGAACCAAGGCGACTGGTGGTGGAATGACGTGGTCCAAGGTAAAGTGGAAGCCAAGAAAGCGACTTACATTAAGTTAGTAGAGAGCACCGACAAGGATCAGATGAGAGTGAACAGAGAAAGATATAAGGAAGCTAGGAAGAAGGCAAAATTAGCGGTCACAAAGGCTAAGACTACTGGTTTTGGTCGGATTCATGAGGAACTTGGGAGAAAAGTTGGGGACAAGAAGTTATTTCGGTTAATCAAAGAGAGAGAGAAGAAGGCTCGTGACCTGGATCAAGTGAGGTTTATCAAAGATGAGGACATCGAGCATTGATGGAAGATGCCCAAATTAGGCAAACATGGCAGTCATACTTTCATAAACTTCTGAATGAAGAGGGGGATGGAAACATCGTGTTAGGACAATTGGGGCACTCCGAGTATCACCGAGACTTAGGTATTGTAGGCTCACTAAGGTTGAGGAGGTCGTGGGTGCGATGGGTAAGATGAGTCGGGGAAAAGTGACCGGTGTTTAACCAAAGAATTAGATCCTTTAACCAAAGCTATTTCTAGGATTTACATGGGTTACATATAATCAAGGAAATAAAGAGAAACGAGTAATAGACAATATTGCATAAATATAGAAAAGCAAAGTAGATTGTATTCGAAAATCAGATGTCCCTTTACAAGCTGTATTCCCGTCCCTTATATAGGAGATTCCTTGATATAACGTACAACTCTTGCTATGATTACCCATTATTGACTAATTATGACATTAATGGGGCGTTAAAAAGGATAACGGTAATTGGGGTACAGTTACATAACGTACGAGTAATCACATATGGGTCCTTGAATCTGCCCGTAGCTTTATCCAAATTCATTTTGACCGTGTCTCTTCCCTGTCTTGATCAGGTTGAGTTTCTCGTGGGTGATGGACTCAATGGTTTATATTGATCCTTGCCTCTTTGTTCCGTATCTCTTTATAGAATCACGTCTAACTGTCGTGTTTCCTTTGATCCACGTATCCGGCTGAGTTTTCTAGAATCAGCTAACGTGTGAGACTATTTTTTACCAATACAACCGAACCAGACGAGATTCCAATAGAGTTTTGGAGATATGCGGATAGAGCAAGATTGAAGTGGCTTACTGGGTTGTTTAATGTTATCTTCAGGACAAAGAGGATGCTTGATGAGTGGCGGTGTAGTACAATGGTTCTGGTGTACAAGAACAAAGGGGATATCCAGAATTGTAACACCTATAGGGGTATCAAGTTACTAAGTCATACCATGAAAGTTTGGGAGATGGTGGTGGAAGGGAGGATAAGGAGGGCAGAGTCTATATTGGAAAACCATTTCGGGTTCATGCCGGGTCGTTCTACTACGAAAGCTATCCACCTTATCAGGAGGTTGGTGGAACTACACAGGGATAGGAAGAGGGATTTGCATATGGTTTTTATTGACCTAGAGAAGGCGTATGACAAGGTTCATAGGGACGTCCTTTGGAGGTGTCTGGAGGTGAAAGGTGTGTCAGTGTCTTACAATAGGGCGAGAAAGGATATGTATGATGGAGCTATGACTCGGGTTAGGACTGTGGGAGGTGACTTAGAGCCTTTTCCAGTTTTTATCGGGTTACACCAAGGATCTTCTCTCAGCTCGTTCTTATTTGCTCTGGCGATAGACGCACTGACACACCATATTCAAGGAGAGGTGCCATGATATATGTTGTTCGCTGATGATATAGTTCTGATTGATGAGACACAATACGACGTGAATGGGAGACTAGAGGTATGGAGACAGGCCCTGGAGTCAAAAGGTTTCATGTTGAGTAGGACTAAGACGGAATATGTGGAATGTAGGTTCCGCGACGTGACGGGGGAAGCGAGTGTGGAAGTTAGGCTTGACTCATAGGCCATCCTCAAGAGAGAAAGTTTTAAGTACTTAGGGTCAATTATCCAGAGAGATAGGGAGATTGATGGGGATGTTACGTACCGTATTAGGGTGGGTGGATTAAATGGAGGTTAGCGTCTGGAGTCCTGTGTGACAAGAATGTGCCACTAAAACTCAAAGATAAGTTCTATAGAGCGATGGTTAGACCGGCCATGTTGTATGGAGCTAAGTGTTGGCCAATCAAGAATTCACATATCCAGAAGATGAAAGTAGTAGAAATGAGGATGTTGAGATGGATGTGTAGGCAGACTAGGCTGGATAAGATTAGGAATGAAGATATTCGGGAGAGGGTGGGCTCCCGTGGACGACAAGATGCGGGAAGCGCGACTTAGATGGTTCGGACACGTGCGGAGGAGAAGCCTAGATGCACCTGTTAGGAGGTGTGAGCGGTTGACTATGGTAGGTACGAGAAGAGGCAGAGGGTGGCCTAAAAATTATTGGGGCGAGGTGATCAGGCAGGACATGACTCGGCTTCAGGTTTCCGAGGACATGGCTCTTGATAGGAACATGTGGAGGTCGAGCATTAAGGTGGTAGGCTAGGGTATAGTCAAGAGTTCTTCCCTCTTTGTCCCGGGTAGTCTGATAGAGTTTTGTTTAGGTTTGTTTGTGGTCTATGTTGTGTTCACATTGTTGTTTTGCATAGTTTTGTGTTATTGTACTTTCACTTATTCGTTATTGTTATTTTCTTTTTGGCATCTTTTGTTGTTACATGCCTTTTCTTTTGTTTTTTTTCTGATATTATTGTCTCTCTTGTCGAGCCGAGAGTCTCTAGGAAACAGCCTCTCTACCCTTTTAGGGGTAGGGGTAAGGTTTGCGTACACTCTACTCTCCCCAAACCTCACTAGTGGGATTTTACTAGGTATGTTGTTGTTGTTCCTTTTCGATCTTTGTCTCAACTTTTAACTTGTGAAAATTCTGATTTGCTTTATGCCTTATGAAAAATTTGATACACTTCATGCCATGTGAAAATTTGTTTGTGAATTCGAAATTAGGCAATTTGACCGAAGTCAGACTAATATAGTCTTAGTAGTCGAGTGAGTACTTGCTCGAACTCGAAGTAGGAAAACCCTTAGGTTTTAGTTGAGTGGAGATGAATTTTCTAACTCAAAGTTATAACAACCCTTAGGCTCTTGAATTGGGCCGATATAGGCTCAAAAGAGTGGATTTATTCCCTTTTCGGCTTAAAAATTTTAATCATATAAAAATTTGTCATGCCTTAGCACGAAGTAAGTATGTACCTATTGGGTTTTTTTCGGGGTTTAGTGTTATCGAAAACCTTTTACTTTTTTGTGACTTAGCACAATTTTTCTGTACACTAAATTGTTCGAAGGTTCGAACAGTTCGATACCCCTTAGATTTTTTCAAGGGCTGACGTTGTCAAAACCCTTTGGTTATTTTTTCGAGGGTAGCCTTTTTAACCGACTTATAAAAGAATTCAAAGGCATGATTTTGTTGCAGAATTTGGACGTCTCCGAACCGCGTTAGTTTGGCCGTAGCCTTGGGATATTCCTCTTAGGCTTATTCTCCCAATTATACTTTGAACTTGTTCGAAGTGTCAGTCCCTTGGGTGGCCTTGATCTACAAAATGGAGGATTTCCTTTTTAAGTCTTACTATCTCGAAGTTTATTAATTCGAACATGTCGATTTTGGACGGTAGTTTCGGAGTACGAGGTTAATTATTCGAGCTTTAGTTGCGATCGGTCATTGAGCCAGTTTCCGCAATAGATCATAGGTAAGAAATTGTAAAGTAGAAATTTCACCAAGGCATGGAACATCCGGTAAGGAAAAAACTTCTTTCAATAGATGGTACATGCTTACATATTTTTCCACTAGGGCTCGAGTAATATATATGGACACGGTTCATTCGACTGTTTGTCCCTTTACAAAATTTACCTATTCAAGACCCTGTTAACATGAAGTATTTTTCTTGAAAACCCATTATCCGAGGGTGATGCCCCCCAGTATTCGAAGTTAATTGTAAAGAAGCCTCAGATACTATTGAATTTCTCTAAGTTAGAACGAACAATAGTTGCTTCCTTTTGGGACAAAAACCAGTCGAAGGGAAAAAGAGTACAATGCGTGCTTTCAAGCCAAAAGACCTCGTACTTAGAGAAAACATTGCTTCCTTCGATCGAACACATGCAACAAGTTAGTATACAATATAATTGAAAAAAGAGAAGGTCATACCTTAACAATAATATCGTTTGAGGAGTGATATGTTCCAATTATTTGGCAATTGTTCGCCGTTCATCGTGCCAAGTTTGTAAGATCCCTTTTCAATGATATCGAGGACCTGGTACGGTCCTTCCCAATTTAGGCCGAGTTTTCCTTCATTTGGGTCTCGAGTATTGAGGGTGACTTTTCCCATAGCTAAGTCCCCGATTCTGAAGTGGCGAAGATTGGATCTTCGGCTGTAGTACCTTTCGATGCGCTTCTTTTTTATGGCCATTATGACGAAGGCGGTTTCCCATTTTTCATCTAGTAATTCGAGGCTTGTATTCATAGCCTCGTGATTTGACTCCTCTGTTGTGTATCGAAACTTGATGCTAGGTTCCCCGACCTCGACCGGGATCAGGGCTTCAACTCCATGTACTAAGGAGAACAGTGTCGCTCCCGTACTGGATTTTAACGTTATTCGATATGACCAAAGGACTTCGGGCAATATTTCTCTCCATTTTCCCTTAGCGTCGTTTAGTATTTTCTTTAGATTCTGAATGATGGTCTTGTTTGTTGATTCGGCCTGTCTGTTCCCACTAGGATGGTACAGAGTTGACAAGATCCTTTTTATTTTGTGATCTTCGAGAAACTTTGTTATTTTGCTGCGGATGAATTTTTTTCCATTGTCGCATACGATTTTGGAAACTATCCGAAATCAGCATATGATGTGATCCCAGATGAATTCTATAACTTTTTTTTCTCTGACTTTCTCGAAAGATGGTGCTTCAACCCACTTAGAGAAATAGTCAGTCATAAACAAAACAAATTTAGCTTTACCTAGGGCCGATGGCAGAGGGCCGAATATATCCATCCACCATTTAATTAACGGCCATGGGGATAGGACTGAATGAAGGTGCTCTCCAGGCTGGTGGATCATGGGTGCATGTCTTTAGCACTTGTCGCATTTTCGAACGAATTACTTAGTATATTTTTCCATATTGGCCTAATAGTATCCCGCTCTGATGATTTTATGAACCAGTGATTCATCTCCGGAATGGTTTTCACAAGTACCCTCGTGAATTTCTCGTAGGACGTAGTTGGTATATCTTAGAACCACACATACTGCCACCGGTCCATCGAACATCTTTCTGTATAATGTTCCAACTTCGTCAATGTGAATCGTGCAACCTTTGTTCATAGAGTCCCCGATTCCTTAGGGTCCGGTGGGAGCTTCCCGTTCTTTAAATACTCTATGTATTTGTTCCTCCAATCCCAGGTTAGGCTTGTGGAGTTTATTTCGGCATGTCCTTCTTCGATCACTAACTTCGAAAGTTGTACGACAGTCCCCGAGCTAATTTCGTCGTCTTCGACCGATGACCCCAAATTTGTAAGGGCACCGGCTTCACTGTTTTGCTCTCAAGGTACATATTGTAGGGTCCATTATTTAAATCGATGTAATGTTACCTGTAGCTTGTCCAAGTACCTCTGCATTCGATCTTCTCCAGCCTCAAAGGTTCTGTTGACTTGGTTTACCACAAGTAAGGAATCACATTTGGCCTCGATAACCTCTGCTCTCAAGCTTTTAGCCATCTCGAGACCTGCATTCATGGGCTCATAATTGTTAGTCAACTTGAAACTTTTGATATATTGGCTAATTGTATTGCTTGTGGGCGGAATCAAAATGATGCCTAGCCCGGACCCCTTCATGTTCAAAGCACAGTCGGTGAAAACGGTCCACACCCCCGAAAATGTACCCGTTTTTAGCAATAGTTCCTTTTCTACCTCGCGTACGAGGCTGACGTGAAGTCGGCCACGAGTCTGCTAAGATTTGAGAATTGATGGTCGTTTGGGGTTGATACTCGATATCATACCGACTGATTTCGATGGCCCATTTGGGCAATCGGCAAAAGTGTTCGGGCTTATGCAATACATTATGAAGAGGATATGTCACCACATAAATTGGGTGACACTAAAAATATGGTCATAATTTCCTAAAGGCGCTTATTAGAGAAAGCGCTAATTTTTCTAAGTGTGGGTACCGAGTCTCGGCCTTACCTAAAGTTCAACTAACATAGTAAATAGGAAATTGGTACCTTTCTCTTCTCGTACTAGGATCTCACTTACTGTGACCTTCCAGACTGCTAAATATAAGTAGAGTTGCTCGTCCACTTTCGGAGTATGAAGTAGTGGTGGGATCGATAGGTACCGTTTTAAATCTTCCAATGCTTGTTGGCACTCCGGGGTCCAAGCAAAATTGTTCTTATTTTTTAGCAGCGAGAAGAACCTATGACTTCGGTCTGAAGACTTTGAGATAAATCGGCCTAAGGCGGCTATTCGTCTCATTAACCTTTGTACGGCCTTAACATTTTCTTCGATTGCCTTGATTTTATTGGGGTTGATCTCGATCCCCCGATTTAACACCATAAAGCCGAGGAACTTGCCCGAACTGACCCCGAATGCGCATTTCTCAGGATTGAGCTTCATGTTGTATTTTCTCAATACATTGAAAGTTTCCTGCAAATGTGTTAAATGGTCCTCTGTGCACAGGGACTTAACTAGTATCTCGTCAATATAGACCTCCATTTATTTACCTATTTTTTCTTCGAACATTTTGTTTACTAGGCGTTGGTAAGTAGCACCAACATTTTTTTAAACCCAAATGGCATTACATTATAACAATAGGTTCCATATTTAGTGATGAACGAAGTCTTTTCCTGATCCTCTGGGTCCATTTGAATTTTATTATACCCGGAGTAGGCATCGAGAAAACTAAGGATCTCATGGCCGACCGTGGAATCGATCATGCGATCGATATTTGGCAGAGGAAAAGAATCTTTGGGACATGCTTTGTTTAAATCTTTATAATCTACGCACATCCTAAGTTTATTTCCCTTTTTAGGGACTACTACTATGTTTGCTAACCATTCGAGGTATTTTACTTCCTGAATGGATTCTATTTTGAGATGTTTGGTTACCTCGTCCTTGATGAATGCATGTTTTACCTCGGACTTGGGCCTTCTCTTTTGTTTCACCGGTCTGAACTTCGGGCCCTGGCTCAGTTGATGTGTTGTGATCTCCGATGGGATCCGTGTCATATCTAAGTGGGACCAAGCAAAGCAATCCATATTATCGATAAGAAATTTAATGAATTTTTTCCTAAGTTCGAGGATTAAACCCGTACCCAGGTATACCTTTTGATCGGGTAGGTATTCGATCAATATAACCTATTTTAGCTCCTCGACTGTTGATTTTGTGGCGTCAGAATATTCGGGGATAATGAAGGATCGAGGGATCCAGTAGTCGTCGTCCTTTTCCATTCCCTGTTTGTCGAGGTTGGTGGTTGTGGTTGCTATTCCTATTTTCCTTTGGTCTTCGATCCCTTTGTAGATGAAAGTGCCGATATTGGTACTACTTCATCAATCGTGAACATTTGTTTTGCAGCATGTTGTTGCCCATATACCGTTTTCACTCCATCCAGCATTGGGAATTTCAGCATTTGGTGAAGTGTTGAAGGGACTGCCCTCATATTGTGAATCCAGGGCCTTTCGAGCAGGGCTTTGTAGCTGATATTTCCCTCGATTACATGGAACTTGGTTTCCTGAGTAGTCCCAGCTACGTTTACCGATAAAACTATTTCACCTTTTGTTTGTTTAATTGGCCATGTTGAAACCATTGAGGACCAGAGATGCGGGTACGATTTGATCTTGTAGGCCGAGCTGCCCCACGACCCTCGATCGAATAATGTTGGTCGAGCTCCCTGGATCAATCAATACACGTTTAACCTGAATTTTATTCATTAGGATAGAAATTATCAGAGTATCATTGTGAGGTTGAGAGACCCCTCATGCTTCCTCGTCGTTGAATGATACGGTGCCTTCTGGCACATAATCTTGGGTCCATTTTTCCCTAGTAATTGATACTTTAGTGCATTGGATCACGTGCCCTTGTGGAATATCGACCCCACGAACGATCATATGAATCACATGCTGTGGTTTTTCCTGCTCATTTTTCCCTGTTGGCGTCCATGTGTCTGAAATGGTTCTTAGATTGATCACTTAAGAATTATCGAAGGTGGCCCTTATTGAATAAACGGGCTACCTCCTCCCTCGGTTGTGTACAGTCTTCGGTTCTGTGGCCATACGTGTCAGGATACTTTCACATAGATTGGGGTTTCTATAGGAAGGATCGATTTGTATGGGTCTGGGCCATCTAGTATCTTTGATTCTCCCAATGGACGACACAATACCTGATGCATCGACACTGAAATTGTACTCCGATAATCATGGTGCCTCTATGAGATCAACATGTTTATCGAAATCACTTTTGTTCATGAGTCCTCGAGAGCTCTACCCTCGATCGTTCCTTCGATCATTTTGGATGGAATTGCATCATGGGCCGCAATTTCTGCGATCTACATTGTATGGATGATATCGGTCTCAGTTCAACCGAGGTTCTCTGTCGATATCCCTCTGATTTCTTCCTACGGGCCTGTTCGAATAGACGGAATCGGAGGGGGTCCCCAATTGATCATCCTCGACCCTGATCCTCGATTGGTATCGATTATGCACATCGACCCATGTTACCGCTAGATATTCAATTAAATTTTGCTTCAGTTGACGTGATGCCACCGAACTTCGTCCTTTCAACCTTGCGCGAAGGATTGAACAACCCAATCATCTGTGACCGGTGGTAGTTCCATCTGGAACCGAGATACGAACTCCCTCAGCATTTCGTTAGCCTTTTGTTTCACCTTTAAAAGGTCTGATTTCCTCGTCGCAACCTTTATTACCCCAGCATGTGCCTTTACGAAAGAGCATGTAAGCATGGCAAAGGAGTCGATAGAATTAAGTGGTAGATTGTGATACCAGATCATTGCTCCCTTTGATAGAGCCTCTCCAAATTTTTTCAGTAGAACAGATTCGATCTCAACATCTTCTAAATCATTTCCTTTTATGGCACATGTATAAGAGGTGACATGCTCATTTGGATCGGTGGTCCCATTGTACTTTGGGATTTCCGGCATGCGGAATTTCTTGGGAATAGACTTCGGAGCCGCACTTGGGTGGGAACGACTTCTGCACAAACTTCTTTGAGTCCATTTTCTTCTCTCCCTTCGATATGTCTCTACTTTCTTAATATTTGCGTCGATTTTCTTCTCTCCCAATTCAAATCATTTTGTGAGTTCCTCGAGCATCGTCATTATGGTAGGGTCAGTCTCCGATTCGTTGGCATTCGATCTTCCTGGAATTGGCTCGGTCCTGTGGATGACTTCTGGTTCGAACCCACTAGGCAATCGATGCTGGTTTTTTAGTTGTGCTATAGCGGTTTGTGGAGCCTGTAGCATTTCGAATATCACCTGGAGGCTGACTCCCCCATCGCCCTGCGTACCTCGACCACTAGATCGACCTTCCCTGCGTACGCTTCCTTCGGGATCAGTGCCCAAATATGCATTTAGGGCGAAATGTGAACTGACGTCGACTGGATTAGCAATTGGTGCTCTCTCGATATCAGCCTGGGGCACCTCGATGTGGCGGCTATATAGTCATTTTCTCCGTGAAATCCGAGGCCATTGTCACCATGTGTAGGTGTTGTTTGTGAGTTTAACATGTTTTTTCCTGTAAACAAAAATACTTACAAGAACAAGCGTAAAGTAGTGTGTGTTATTGGAATTAGTATTAGGCAATCACTATTATCCTTAGCCCCACGGTGGGCGCCAAACTGTTTACCCTAAAATTTGGATAACAATTAAACTTATATTGTGATTTTAAGGATATGTGATTTCACTCGATACCAATCGATAAATAAGAAGATAAATAATAGAATTAAATTATAAATAAAGCAAACCAGTTGTTCAGATAGAACTCAACCCTCGAGTAGAAGTACCTATAACTCATAAGTGCAAGAACAATTAAAAATTGAGCAAGCCGGTGAACAATATGTAAGCGAGGAAGAGGGAATTATATTGCTTTTTCTCCGTGAATAATGATGATTACAAATGATTAGAACTCCCTTTTATATAGTAGAGGAATTCTACTTATGGTACAACTCTAATTACGGAAGGAAATCACATGATTAGCTAATTATCCGTGCTTGATTTGATCCGATCCGAGATTTATGCCGTGATCCAAGCCAGTTACGAATATCTCACCTTTCTGTTATCATACTGCCGCCGATCTTATTCGGTGCCTATTTCACTTGGATTCGATTGTTACCGACCTCGTTCTTGACAGATACTTCGATCCTGAAATCGGTGCCTTATTCTTTTAATTTAGTCGAAATCGGCCTTCGATGTGACATTCTGATCTCAATCAAATAGTTGAAATCGGGTCTGACCCCGATTTCAACCCAAATTTCAATCTTAATTTGTGATTCATAGAGAATTGGAGTCATCGATGAAACTAAAATATTAGTAAATGAAAATATGATAACCGAGTTTTTACTGATTTTTACATATATATATCCTTCACGGTAGTTCCACTACTAGCTAGTATATGTGCGCCAACATATAACCATATCTCTTCGTTTTCTTTTCATAGAGTAGGAAAGAACATGTGGATTTTCTACTGTTTTCTTCTTTTTTGACAATCTCGTGTTGTGTTCATTTCAAATTAGAATCTTGCACTTCATTAATTGCGTTTTGGAATATAAACCCCATTAATTTGAGATACTATTTTAAAGAGTACAAAATGATTTCACTTGTTAGGTTAATCACTTGAGCTTTAAATTTGATGCTCTCATATACCGAACAAAACATCACAAGTTGCATATATATAGATAGATAGGCGGATTCATAATTTGAACACGACGGGAGCATCACTGTATGATTATCATTACGTATCATCCAAGTATAAAAAAAAGGTAAAAAGAAAAAGGAGGCATCGAACACACAGAGAGAGATATTTCTTCGCAAAAATGGGTGCTTTGGGAAGGGAATGTATTTGATTAAGCATGTTTCACACTACAACCGAATAAGAGTCTTAAACTCTTAGTTTCCATTACTAAGTCGGGGTCAAAGTGATTGTTGAAGAAGGTTGTAGCTGAAAGATTTATATTTTTCTATTTGTGGAGCGATAACTTACAATTTAAGACTTTTAAATTTTAAGGGAGGAAATTTAAAAAAGAAAAATTAATGAAGTTGACTATTTTGTGTTAGTGCTAAACTATAATTAAATTAGAAAAAACAAAAAAATAAAAAATAAAGTAATTTACTAAGTATAAACTACGATGTATTTAAGGAGGAGAAGAGAAAGTAAGAACTAAAATAAAAAGGAGGAGAAAAAGAGGGGCATTTGCATCTATACCCACCTTTTGTGTAACGTTTTAACTTGTTCCCGCTTTGCAAAAAAAATTGCAAGTGTACCTGCTTTTTCGGATAACTTCAGCTTACGAGACTGAAGTAGCAAAGGCAATCACGCAAAACTTCAGCATTCTAGTAGACGGACCTGAAGTAGCAAGTGTGCTGAACCAAGTGTGGTGAAGTTTTTGTTTGTAATTGATGAATTTAAGCATAGTAGCTAAAGTTTTGTTCTCTATTTGATGAAGTTTGTTTTTTGTAATTGCTGAAGTTTTTGTTTTTGTAAGTGGTGAACTTCAGCTCTAGAGCTGAAATTTTATTTTTGTAACTGGCGAACTCTCTAGAGCTGAAGTTTTTGTTTTGTAATTGGTGAACTTCAGCTCTAGAGCTGAATTTTTTGTTTTGTAACTGGCGAAATTCAGCTCTAGAGATGAAGTTTTTGTCTACTAACTTATGTAATTATTTATTATTTATTTTTAAATAATCTGATAAACACATTTATGGCTTGAAGTTCCAAAGCAACACCAACAACAGCAGACGAAAGAAGAAGAAGAAGAAGAAGAAGAAGAAGAAAATGAATGAGGAGGAGAAAGGAGGCCGAAGTTATTTAAAAAGTGAGTACAAGTTAAAAGTTTTTAAAAAAATAGGTATAAGTTAAATGGGGGTGTCCAAATAGGGTGCCCCGTGCAATTTTTTACAAAAAAAGAGAATGTGGTTTCAAACCCATCTTCGTCCAGCAAAAAGAGGGAACATATCGCAAAACGCCACTTCTCCCGTCGACGTTTTTGTGTTTGAGGGTACAACCTTTAAGGGGACCTATGTATGCAGAGGCAGAACCATGTGCATAGGTAAGGGGTTATCGAACCCCGTAAACTTCGGCAAAAATATTATATATATATATATATATATATATATATATATATATATATATACACACATATATGTACCTTGAAAATGATTAATTTAAAGCAGTTGGCACCCTAAACACTAAAAGCATCTAGGGGACACTGATTGAGTAGAAGAATATGCTCCCGCGATGAGGGATCTTGGGAGGGTAGTGTGAACGTAGACCTTAACCCATCCCGATGAATAAAGATGTTGTTTCCGATAGAACCTCGGTTCGATAAAACGAACAAGACAAAAGGAGACAATATATCAGTACCATCAACAAAAATCATAGAAATAATAGCAGCGTCATAAGAACCAGAAAATAGATGAAATGCAATTGCCACACCTCCTTTTTACCGAAGGGATATGGAGTTTTTCAAATTGAAGTGACATTTTTCGAAATGAGATTATTTATTTAGTTCAGAGTCGCCACTTGGAATAATTTACGATGTCAAGTCACCGGTTTATTTTTAATCTCAAATCGAGGAAATTGACTCTTATTTATGATTTGCATACACAGAAGACCGGTTAAGAAATTCGGTTAACCCGGGAGAAGGTGTGAGGCACTCCCGAGTTCCGTGGTGTTAGCACGGTTGCTCAACTATTAATAATTGTCTAATTGTCTAATTATCTGATTTAAAACATATTTGGAACCTATTGTGCATTTTTACTTCTATACTGATTTTAATATTTATGGAGTTATTTTGAACAAGTCACGATATCGAGCACTCGTTTGTTTTTGTACATATTTCAAATCGCGCCAAGTGAAACGCACCTGCGACTTACAATATGTTTATTTTTATTATTATTTGAAGTTATGGTCGAGTTACGTGAAACGCACACTCGAATTGGAAAATGTATCGTGAACATTGTTTAACCAAAGAATTAGATCCTTTGACCAAAGTTATTTCTAGGATGAACACGATTTACTGATAATCAAGGAAATAAAGAGAAACGAGTAATAGACAATATTGAAGAAATATAAAAAAGCAAAGTAGATTGTATTCGAAAATCAGATGATCCTTTACAAGTTGTATTCCCGACCCTTAAATAGGAGATTCCTTGATATAACGTACAACTCTTGCTATGATTTTCCATTAATGACTAATTATGACACTAGTGGAGCGTTACAAAGGATAACGGTAATTGGGGTACGGTTAGATAACGTACGAGTAATCAATTGTGGGTCCTTGAATCTGCCCGTAGCTTTGTCCAGATTCATTCTAACCGTGTCTCTTCCCTGTCTTGATCAGGTTGAGTCCGCAGCTGATGGACTAGATGGATTATTGATCCGTGCCTCTTTGTTCCGTATCTCTTTATAGAATCACGTCCAGCTGTTGCGTTTCTCTGGGTCCACGTATCCGGCTGAGTTGTCTAGAATCAGCTAACGTGTGAGACTCTTATTTACCAATACAGATAGTCCCCCCACTTACCATTTACTTATCAATTAATATTTGGTAAGTGGATATGCATTTACAGTGGGAATTTTTTTCGCCGCTTTACCTCGAAACATGGTATCCTTCTCTGAATCATAGGCGTTATTTGTCACTTCTTATTAATTCCCAAACCACGTGTCCGTCTCAGATTGGTTCTGTAGTTACTCGACGCTTTTTAGGGCTTTCTGCGGCTGCGTCAATCCCGAAGTGACACCTTCAATTATGAGTTTTCATCATTATTTTTTCCCCATGTTTGATGGTTGTCCTCAAGTATAAATACCTTTTTCTTTTCTTTGCTTCCACGAAACACTTTCTAACTTTGTCTTTTGTAAAGATCTTTTTCTTTCCTATGTAAACATGTCTTCTTCAAATCAACCTTAGAGAGTAACAAATATTGAGAATTTAACGCCATCTTCTCCTCCGACTAGGAGACGGAGGGGTGGTATACTTAGGAGTCTAGGATCCACTCCTTCGAGAGGCTCTTCTTCTTCTAAGATAGTTTCCCCTCCTTCCGCTAGGTCTCTCGTTTCTCCGAGGTCTAGGGCTTCCCGGTCTTTGTCTAGAGGTAGAGATGAACACCTTCGTGAACCTGGAGTTGATGAAATTATTCCTGCTGAGTTTGTCTTTGCTAGAGATAATCAAGTTCTCCTAGACTAATCTTATTCCCTTGAGAGTGTCAGAAGGTATCCAACCCTTATTACTGAGGGTTAGATTTCCCTTGTTCGTAGGGAGTGTTTTTGGAGGCCTGATTTCCCTATCTACATTCTGAATAGTAATCAAAGAATAACGTCACGGGATACTCTTTTGTTTATACGTACCCTTTCACTCTAGGGTTTAGACCTCCCATTGATCCAGTCATAATTGAATTCTTCCGTTTCTTAAATATCTGCTTAGGACAAGTTGGTCCGCTTGTGTGGCGAGTTGTCACATGTCTTAGGAGTTTAGCTTCTTTAACCTAGGTTCTTTTTACTTTCAACCATCTTATTCATCTACTCTCCTGCCTTGTTTCGTCAATGTCTTTTTTTCTCTGACTGCTAGGAGTAAATGAGTGTTGGTAACCCCTAGAGATGATAAGGATAGGGGTTGGTACCTCCGATATGTCGCTGTACCCACTGTTGGTTTAGTGGGTGAGGAAAATCTTCCCTTCCCTGAGAAGTGGAATCGTGCTCGTGAGTACGCTTTAGCTCACATCTATTTACTTTTCCTCATTCTGACTTGAGATGTTTTACTAACATCGTATCTGTTTCTTCTTCTCTCAAAAATCATGGGTACTGTTGAGAATGTTTCTTGTATCCGTGATTGGGTAGAAAAATTATTGTCCGTTGCTCCTTTAGAAGAGAGATCTTAGAAGTGCTTCGTTGGGAAGTACAGTAGGCATGTAAAGACCCATGGTAAGTGAAGCTTTTGTTCTTGCTTCTTTCCTTACTGGAGCCTCTTCTTTCTCTGTCGCTTAACTTTTTACCTTTTGATATGGTTCTCTACTCGTGGGGTGTATGCTTCATCTATCCCGAAGATGTCGTTGGCTCAGGTCCAAGAGATTATTGTTTGTTCATAGAGTCCTCGATTCCTTAGGGTCCGGTGGGAGCTTCCCGTTCTTTAAATACTATATGTATTTGTTTCTCCAATACCAGGTTAGGCTTGTGGAGTTTATTTCGGCATGTCCTTCTTCGATCACTAACTTCGAAAGTTGTACGACATTCCGCGAGCTAATTTCGTCTTCTTCCACCGATGACCCCAAATTTGTAAGGGCATCGGCTTCATTGTTTTGCTCTCGAGGTACATGTTGTAGGGTCCATTCTTTAAACCGACTTAATGTTACCTGTAGCTTGTTCAAGTACCTCTGCATTCGATCTTCTCGAGCCTCAAAGGTTCTGTTGACTTGGTTTACCACAAGTAAGGAATCACATTTGTCCTCGATGACCTCTACTCTCAAGCTTTTAGCTAGCTCGAGACCTGCAGTCATGGCCTCACACTCGGCCTCATTGTTAGTCAACTTGGAACTTTTGATAGATTCCCTAATTTTATTGCTTGTGGGCTGCTTCAAAATGATGCCTAGCCCGGACCCCTTCATGTTCGAAGCACCGTCGGTGAAAGGGGTCCACACCCCTCGAAAATGTACCCGTTTTTAGCAATAGTTCCTTTTCGACTTCGCGTACGAGGCTGGCGTGAAGTCGGCCACGAGTCTGCTAAGATTTGAGAATTGATGGTCGTTCGGGGTGATACTCGATATCATACCCACTGATTTCGACGGCCCATTTGGGAAATCGACCCGACTGTTCGGGCATATGTAGTACATTACGAAGAGGATATGGTCACCACATAAATTGGGTGACACTAAAAATATGGTCATAATTTCCTAGAGGCGCTTATTAGAGCAAGCGCTAATTTTTCTAAGTGTGGGTGCCGAGTCTCGGCCTTACATAAAGTTCAACTAACATAGTAAACAGGAAATTGGTACCTTTCTCTTCTCGTACTAGGACCTCACTTACTGTGACCTCCGAGACTGCTAAATAGAAGTAGAGTTGCTCGTCCACTTTCGGAGTATGAAGTAGTGGTGGGCTCGAGAGGTACCGTTTTAAATCTTCCAATGCTTGTTGGCATTACGGGGTGCAAGCAAAATTGTTCTTATTTTTTAGCAGTGAGAAGAACCTATGACTTCGATCTGAAGACTTCGAGATAAATTGGCCTCAGGCGGCTATTCGTCTCATTAACCTTTGTACGGCCTTAACATTGTCTTCGATTGCCTTGATTTTATTGGGGTTGATCTCGATCCCCCGATTTAACACCATAAAGCCGAGGAACTTTCCCGAACCGACCCCGAATGTGCATTTCTCAGGATTGAGCTTCATGTTGTATTTTCTCAATACATTGAAAGTTTCCTGCAAATGTGTTAAATGGTCCTCTGTGCACAGGGACTTAACTAGTATCTCGTCAATATAGACCTCGATTTATTTACCTATTTTTTCTTCGAAATTTTTTTTTACTAGGCGTTGGTAAGTAGCACCAGTATTTTTTTTAACCCAAATGGCATTACATTATAACAATAGGTTCCATATTTAGTGATGAACGAAGTCTTTTCCTGATCCTCTTGGTCCATTTGAATTTGATTATACCCGGAGTAGGCATCAAGAAAACTAAGGATCTCGTGGCCGACCGTGGCATCGATCATGCGATCGATATTTGGCAGAGGAAAAGTATCTTTGAGACATGCTTTGTTTAAATCTTTATAATCTATGCACATCCTAAGTTTTTTTCCCTTTTTAGGGACTACAACTATATTTGCTAATCATTCGAGATATTTTACTTCCTGAATGGATCCTATTTTGAGATGTTTGGTTACCTCGTCCTTGATGAATGCATGTTTTACCTCGGACTTGGGCCTTCTCTTTTGTTTCACCGGCCTGAACTTCAGGCCCTGTCTCAATTGATGTGTTGTGATCTCCGGTGGGATCTGTGTCATATCTAAGTGGGACCAAGAAAAACAATCCATATTATCGATAAGAAATTTAATGAGTTTTTTCCTGAGTTCGAGGATTAACCACTTACCCAAGTATACCTTTTGATCGGGTAGGTATTCGATAAATATAACCTGTTTTAGCTCCTCGACTGTTGATTTGGTGGCGTCAGAATCTTCGGGGATAATGAAGGATCAAGGAATCCAGTAGTCATCGTCCTCTTCCGTTCCCTGCTTTTCCGACTAAGTCGAGGTTGGTGGTTGTGGTTGCTATTTAACCTCCTATTTTCCTCTGGTCTTCGATCCCTTTGTAGATGAAAGTGCCGATATTGGTACTACTTCATCAATCGTGAACATTTCTTTTGCAGCATGTTGTTGCCCATATACCGTTTTCACTGCCATCATATTGTGAATCCAAGGCCTTCCGAGCAGGGCATTGTACCTCATATTGCCCTCGATTACATGGAACTTGGTTTCCTGAGTAGTCCCAACTACGTTTACCGGTAAAATGATTTCACCTTTTAGTTGTTTCATTGGCCATGTTGAAACCATTGAAGACCCGAGATGCGGGTACGATTTGATCTTGTAGGCCGAGCTTCCCCACGACCCTCGATTGAATAATGTTGGCGGAGCTCCCTGGATCAATCAATACACGGTTAACCTGAATTTTATTCAAAAGGATAGAAATTATCAGAGCATCATTGTGAGGTTGAGAGATCCCTCATGCTTCCTCGTCGTTGAATGATACGCTGCCTTCTGGCACATTATCTTGGGTCCATTTTTCCCTAGTAATTGATACTTTAATGCATTGGAACACGTGCCATTGTGGAATATCGACCCCACCAACGATCATATGAATCACGTGCTGTGGTTTTTCCTGCTCGTTTTTCCCTGTTGGCGTCCATGTGTCTAAAATGGTTCTTAGCTCGATCACTTAAGAACTCTCGAAGGTGGCCCTTATTGAATAAATGGGCTACCTCCTCCCTCGGTTGTTTGCAGCCTTCAGTTCTGTGGCCATACGTGTCAGGATACTTTCACATTAGATTGGGCTTTCTCTAGGAAGGATCGATTTGTATGGGTCTGGGCCATCTAGTATCTTTGATTCTTCCAATGGACGACATAATACCTGATGCGTCGACCACTGAAATTGTACTCCGATAATCATGGTGCCTCTACGGGATCAACATGTTATCGAAACCAATTTTGCTCATGAGTCCTCGAGAGCTCTCCCCTCTATCGTTCCTTCGATCATTTTGGATGGGATTGCATTTTCGGCCGCAGTTTCTGCAATCTACATTGGATGGATGATATCGATCTATGTTCGACCGAGGTTCCATGTAGATATCCCTCTGATTTTTGCCTACGGGCCTGTTCGAATAGACGGAATCGGAGGGGGTCCCCAATTGATCATCCTCGACCCTGATCCTCGATTGGTACCGACTATGCACATCGACCCATGTTACCGCCATATATTAAATTAAAATTTTCTTCAGTTGTCGTGATGCCACTAAACTTCGTCCTTTCAACCTTGCGTGAAGGATTGAACAACCCAATCATCAGTGACCGGTGGTAGTTCCATCTGGAACCGAGATACGAACTCCCTCAGCATTTCGTTAGCCTTTTGTTTCACCTAGAAAAGGTCTAATTTCCTCGTCGCAACCTTTATTGCCTCGGCATGTTCCTTTACGAAAGAGCATGTAAGCATGGAATAGGAGTCAATAGAATTAAGTGGTAGATTGTGATACCAGATCATTGCTCCCTTCGATAAAGCCTCTCCAAATTTTTTCAGTAGAACAGATTCGATCTCAACATCTTCTAAATCATTTCCTTTTATGGCACATGTATAAGAGGTGACATGCTCATTTGGATCGGTGGTCCCATTGTACAATGGGATATTTGGCATGCGGAATTTCTTCGGAATGGACTTTGGAGCCGCACTTGGGTGGGAACAACTTCTGCACAAACTTCTTTGAGTCCATTTTTTCTCTCCCTTCGATATGTCTCTACTTTCTTAATATTTGCGTCGATTTTCTCCTCTCACGATTCAAATCGTTTTGTGAGTTCCTCGAGCATCTTCATTACGGTAAGGTCATTCCCTGATTCGTTGGCTTTCGATCTTCCTGGCAATGGCTTGGTCTTGTGGACGACTTCTAGTTCGAACCCACTAGGCACTCGATGCTGGTTTTGTAGTTGTGCTATAGCGGCTTATGGAGCCTGTAGCATTTCGAATATCACCTGGAGGCTGACTCCCCCATCGCCCTGCGTAGCTGAACCACTAGATCG
Source organism: Nicotiana paniculata (assembly GCA_005239505.1). NCBI lineage: Eukaryota > Viridiplantae > Streptophyta > Magnoliopsida > Solanales > Solanaceae > Nicotiana > Nicotiana paniculata. The sequence continues at coordinate 29,820 of ML324072.1, forward strand.
GCCTTCCCTGCGTGCGCTTCCTTCGGAATCAGTGCCCAAATATGCATTTAGGGCGATATGTGAACTGACGTCGACTGTATTAGCAATTGGTGCTCTCTCGAGATCAGCCTGGGGCACCTCGATGTGGTGGCTATATTGTCATTTCTCCGTGAAATCCGAGGCCATTGTCACCATGTGTAGGTGTTGTTTGTGAGTTTAACATGTTTTTTCCTGTAAACAAAAATACTTACAAGAACAAGCGTAAAGTAGTGTGTATTATTGGAATTAGTATTAAGCAATCACTATTATCCTTAGCCCCACGGTGGGCGCCAAGCTGTTTACCCTAAAATTTGGATAACAATTAAACTTATATTGTGGTTTTAAGGATATGTGATTTTAAGGATATGTTATTTCACTCGATACCAATCGATAAATAAGAAGATAAATGATAGAATTAAATTATAAATAAAGCAAACCAGTTGTTCAGATAGAACTCAACCCTCGAGTCGAAGTACCTCGAACTGATAAGTGCAAGAACAATTAAAAATCGAGCAAGCCGGTGAACAATATGTAAGTGAGGAAGAGGGAATTATATTGTTTTTTCTCCGTGAATAATGATGATTACAAATGATTAGAACTCCCCTTTATATAGTAGAGAAATTCTACTTATGGTACAACTCTAATTACGGAAGGAAATCACATGATTAGCTAATTATCCGTTCCTGATTTGATCCGTTCCGAGATTTACGCCGTGATTCAAGCCAGTCACGGATATCTCACTTTTCTGTTATCATACCGCCTCCGATCTTATTCGGCGCCTATTTCACTTGGCTTCGATTGTTACCGACCTCGTTCTGGAAAGATACTTCGATCCTGAACTTGGTGTCTTATTCTTTTGATTTAGTCGAAATCGGCCTTCGGTGCGACATTCTGATCTCGATCAAATAGTTGAAATCGGGTACACAAATTCCAATCTTAATTTGTGATTCATAGAGCATTGGAGTCATCGATGAAAATAAAATATTAGTAAATGAAAATATGATAACCGAGTTTTTACTGATTTTTACATATATCCTTCATGGTAGTTCCATTACTAGCTAGTATATGTGCGCCAACATATAACCATATCTCTTCGTTTTCTTTTTATAGAGTAGGAAAGAACATGTGGATTTTCTACTGTTTTCTTCTTTTTTGACAATCTCGTGTTGTGTTCATTTCAAATTAGAATCTTGCACTTCATTAATTGCGTTTTGGAATATAAACCCCATTAATTTGAGATACTATTTTAAAGAGTACAAAATGATTTCACTTGTTAGGTTAATCACTTGAGCCTTAAATTTGATGCTCTCATATACCGAACAAAACATCACAAGTTGCATATATATAGATAGATAGATAGGCGGATCCATAATTTGAACATGACGGGGACATCACTGTATGCTAATCACTAGCGATAAAATTCGACACGCAATTTTTTAAAAATTTAATGATTATGATCACGTATCATCCAAGTATAAAAAAAAGGTGAAAAGAAAAAGAAAGCATCGAACACAGAGAGAGATATTTCTTCGCAAAAATGGGTGCTTTGGAAAGGAAATGTATTTGATTAAGCATGTTTCACACTACAACCGAATAAGAGTCTTAAACTCTTAGTTGCCATTATCAAGTCGGGGTCAAAGTGATTGTTGAAGAAGGTTGTAGCTGAAAGATTTATATTTTTCTATTTGTGGAGCGATAAGTTACAATTTAAGACTTTTAAATTTTAAGGGAGGAAATTTAAAAAAGAAAAATTAATGAAGTTGACAATTTTGTGTTAGTGCTAAACTATAATTAAATTAGAAAAAACAAAAAAATAAAAAATAAAGTAATTTACTAAGTAGAAATTACGATGTATTTAAGGAGGAGAAGAGAAAGCAAGAACTAAAATAAAAAGGAGGAGAAAAGAGGGGCATTGGCATCTATACCCGCTTTTTGTGTCAGGTTTTAACTTGTGCCCACTTTGCAAAAAAAAAATGCAAGTGTACCCGCTTTTTCGGATAACTTCAGCTTACAGGGTTGAAGTAGCAAAGGCAATCACGCAAAACTTCAGCATTCTAGTAGACGAACCTGAAGTAGCAAGTGTGCTGAACTAAGTGTGCTGAAGTTTTTGTTTGTAATTGATGAATTTAAGCATAGTAGCTAAAGTTTTGTTCTCTATTTGATGAAGTTTTTTTTGTAATTGCTGAAGTTTTTATTTTTGTAAGTGGCGAACTTCAGCTCTAGAGCTGAAATTTGATTTTTGTAACTGGCGAACTCTCTAGAGCTGAAGTTTTTGTTTTGTAACTCGCAAACTTCAGCTTTAGTGCTGAAGTTTTGTTTTGTCACTGGTAAACTTCAGCTCTAGAGCTGAATTTTTTGTTTTGTAACTGGCGAAATTAAGCTCTAGAGCTGAAATTTTTGTCTATTAACTTACGTAATTATTTATAATTTATTTTTAAATAATCTGATAAACATATTTATGGACTGAAGTTCCATAGCAGCAACAATAGCAGCAGAAGAAAGAAGAAGAAGAAGAAGAAGAAGAAGAAGAAGAAGAAGAAGAAGAAGAAGAAGAAGAAGAAGACGAAGGAGGAGAAATGAAGCTGAAGTTATTTAAAAAGTGAGTATAAGTTAAAAGTTTTAAAAAAAAATAGGTATAAGTTAAATGGGGGGACATATCGCAAAACGAGAATATGGTTTCAAAAAAAGAGAATATGGTTTCAAACCCATCTTCGTCCAGCAAAAGCAGGGAACATATCGCAAAACGCCACTTCTCCCGTCGACCTTTTTGTGTTGAGGGTACAACCTTTAAGGAGACCCATGTATGCAGAGGCGGAACCATGTGTATATGTAAGGGGTTATCGAACCCCCTAAACTTCGGGAAAAATCTTATATATATATATATATATATATATATATATATATATATATATATATATATATATATATATATATATATATATATATATATATATATATATATATATATATATATATACGTATATACCTTGAAAATAATTAATTTAAAGCAGTTGACACCCTAAACACTAAAAGCATCTAAGGGACACTGATTGAGTAGAAGAATATGCTCCCGCGGAAAAATTCAGGGTCCGCTTCTGCATATATGTATAAATATACAAAAGATATATATTCAGAATTTTTATTGAGGCTAACGGGTCCCGTGACCCCAACCCACAACGTGGGTCCGATATATATATATATTATGTAAAATTTATGTGCACTGATAATATATAACTTTTTCATAACATCATGTTCAGAAGACCTACAAGTAACTCATTAAATCCTTAGCTTAATCATTTTCATTTATCTAAATCCAGCCAATTAATTAACGCTGCAGAAAATCAGGACCAGCGTAGGAACTCGTTTTTATTTTTGTCGTTCTCCCTACTACGAGCTACCAAGGGATACTTTGAATCTCGTTTAGTGTTGAATTTAGAACAAACCTCATGGGTTTTAAAGGATTTAAACATGCTAATTACTTCAAAATGGTGTCATCATTTCCTTATTTTCTTTCATTCATGCGATTTGTTCCATTTTTGTTAGACATGTCAAATTAGGTTTAATATCCTTTTTTGCTTCATGTGTTTTGTCTGCAAAACGTCAAATCTGATCTTCACGCCATACAGAAATATTTCCCAAAGTTAAGGTGAAACCAATTTGTAGTAGAAGTGCAAAACTTTTTCTGAATATTGGTGTTAACACCTCGGTTTTGTGTGGATGTCAAGAATAACAAGAACAAACCAGTAAAATTTCACAGGTGAGGGATCTTGGGAGGGTAGTGTGAACGTAGACCTTAACCCATCCCGATGAATAAAGATGTTGTTTCTGATAGACCCTCGGTTCAAGAAAACGAAAAAGACAAAAGGAAACAATAGTACCATCAACAAAAATCATAGAAATAATAGCAGCGTCATAAGAACCAGAAAATAGATGAAATGCAATTATCACACCTCCTTTTTCCCGAGGGGATATGGAGTTTTTCCAATTGAAGTGACATTATTCGAAATGAGATTATTTATTTAGTTCAGAGTCGCCACTTTGAATAATTTACAGTGTCGAGTCACCGGTTTATTTTTAATCTCAAATCGAGGAGAATGACTCTTATTTATGAGTTGCATACACAGAAGACCGGTTAAGATATTCTGTTAACCCGGGAGAAGGTTAAGGCACTCCCGAGTTCCGTGGTGTTAGCACGGTTGCTCAACTATTAATAATTGTCTAATTGTCTAATTATCTAATTATCTTATTTAATACATATTTGAAACCTATTGTGCATTTTTACTTCTATACCGCTTTTAATATTTATGGAGTTATTTTGAACAAGTCACGATATCGAGCACTCGTTTGTTTTTGTACATATTGAAAATCGCGCCAAGCAAAACGCACCTGCGACTTACAATATGTTTATTTTTATTATTATTTGAAGTTATGGTCGAGTCACGTGAAACGCACACACGAATTGGGACTTATGTATCGTGACCATTGTTTAACCAAAGAATTAGATCCTTTGACCAAAGTTATTTCTAGGATGAACACGATTTACTGATAGTCAAGGAAATAAAGAGAAACGAGTAATAGACAATATTGAAGAAATATAAAAAAGCAAAGTAGATTGTATTCGAAAATCAGATGATCCTTTACAAGTTGTATTCACGTCCCTTATATAGGAGATTCCTTAATATAACGTATAACTCTTGCTATGATTTCCCATTAATGACTAATTATGACACTAATGGATCGTTACAAAGGATAACGGTAATTGAGGTACGGTTATATAACGTACGAGTAATCAATTGTGGGTTCTTGAATCTGCCCGTAGCTTTGTCCAGATTCATTCTGACCGTGTCTCTTCCCTGTCTTGATCAGGTTGAGTTTCCCGCGGCTGATGGACTCGATGATTTATTGATCTGTGCCTCTTTGTTCCGTATCTCTTTATAGAATCACGTCCAGCTATTGCGTTTCTCTTGGTCCACATATACGGATGAGTTGTCTAGAATTAGCTAACGTGTGAGACTCATTTTTACCAATACAGATAGTCCCGCCCCTTACCATTTACTTATCGATTAATATTTGATAAGTGGATATGCATTTACGACAGGAATATTTTGTTGCCGCTTTACCTCAAAACATTGTATCCTTATCTGAATCATAGGCGTCGTTTGTCACTTCTATTTAATGCTCAAACCACGTGTCCGTCTCAGATTGGTTCTGTAGTTACTCGGCGCTTTTTAGGACTTTTTGCGGCTGCGTCAATCTCGAAGTGACACCTTCAATTATGACTTTTCATCATTATTTTTTTCCCATGTTTGATGGTTGTTCTCACGTATAAATACCTTTCTTCTTTTCTTTGCTTCCACGAAACACTTTCTAACTTTATCTTTTATAAAGAACTTTTGCTTTCCTTTGTAAACATGTCTTCTTCAAATCAACCTTAGAGAGTAATAGATATTAAGAATTTAACGCCATCTTCTC
>ML324074.1:0-22580 GCA_005239505.1 Nicotiana paniculata
GATAGAGACAACTAATCAAGCTATATGAAGTATCCGAGAAGTAAGTTCACCAACGGGGGAAACAATAACCTTAGCCTTTTATCATAATTGTTTACAACATATTGTTAGTAATTGTTAGTTATTATTATTGTTAGTAGAATTAGTAACACATCACCAATTTATATTAAAAAGTCTTAAGAGAATTGATTGAGTAAAAGTTGCTTATTCTAAAGCCTTGATTGATACGTAAATTCCCTGTGGGATCGACTCTTGGCATAATACCTCGAATTATATTTGCAACGCCCGTTTAGTCTTTTATTAGACATAGTTGAGCGTGATCATGATGCCAGGGATGTTACCATAGGTGATGATGGGGTGATGAGGATGAAGGGCCGTATTTGTGTACCCAACGTAGATGGGCTTTTGGAGTTGATTCTTGAGGAGGCCCATAGTTCGCGGTATTCCATCCATCCGGGTACCGCGAAGATGTACCAGGATCTGAGACAGCACTATTGGTGGCGAAGGATGAAGAAAGATATAGTGGAGTGCGTAGCCAAATGTCTCAACTATCAACAAGTCAAATTTGAGCATCAGAGACCGGAAGGGTTACTTAAACAGAGTGAGCTTCCAGAGTAGAAGTGGGAGCGGATCACCATGGACTTTGTGGTTTGACTTCCTCGGACATTGAGGAAGCATGATGCTATTTGGGTGATTGTGGATCAGCTGCCCAAATCAGCCCATTTCATTCTAGTGCTAACTACATATTCATCTGAGAGGTTGGCTAAGATTTATATTAGAGAGATTGTTCGCCTCCACGGTATCCCAGTATCTATCATTTCAGACAGAGGTACATAATTCACTTCACGGTTCTGGAGAGCCATTCAGTAGGACTTAGGCACCAGGGTAGAGTTGAGTACAACTTATCACCCTCAAACGGACGGGCAGTCCGAGCGCACGATTCAGATTCTCGAGGATATTCTTCGTGCCTGTGTGATAGATTTTGGAGGGTCATGGGATCGATACTTACCACTTGCAGAGTTTTCTTATAATAACAGCTACCAGTCCAGCATTCAGATGGCGCCGTATGAGGCTTTGTATGGTAGGCGGTGCAGGTCTCTAGTGGGATGGTTTGAGCCGGGCGAGGCCCGATTGTTGGGTATAGACTTGGTTTAGGATGCCCTTGACAAGGTGAAGGTGATACAGAAGAGACTTCGCACAGCTCAGTCCAAACGGAAGAGTTATGCGGACCAGAAGGTTCGTAACTTGGCAATTATGGCTGGTGATCGGGTTTTGCTTTGGGTATCACCTATGAAGGGCGTCATGAGGTTCGGGAAGAAAGGCAAGTTGAGTCCGAGATTTATTGGCCCTTTTGAGGCATTGCGACGTGTTGGGGAGGTCGCTTATGAGCTAGCCCTGCCTCCCAGCCTAGTAGGGGTTCATCCGGTATTCGACGTCTCCATGCTCCGGAAGTATCACGGTGACCCGACTCACGTTTTAAATTTCATCCCAGTCCAGTTGGACAAGGATCTATCATATGTTGAGGAGCATGTGGTTATATTGGACATGGAGGTCAGAAAGCTTAGATCGAAGAATATTGCCTCCATTAAGGTTCAGTGGAGGGTTCAGCCAGTCAAGGAGGCGACTTGGGAGACCGAGCAGGATATTCGGAGTCAGTACCCTCATCTTTTCACAGCTTCAGGTATGTTTCTATACTCGTTTGAGGACGAACAATTTTTTTAAGTGGGGGAGGATGGAACGACCTGATCGGTCGTTTTGAGAGTTAGTGCCCCAATCCCCTAATAATCACTTATCCCATGTCTTTTTATGTTATTGGATCTTGTCGGAGCATTGAGTGATGAAATCCTGAGTGATTTTTGACATATAGTCCTTAAATGTGGATTTTAGCCTTCCAAATCATGTCATAGCTAGATCTATAGGAAGAAGGATCCAGAATGGAATTCCGTCAACTCCGTTAGCTCCGTTGGGTAATTTCGGGGTTAAGAGCATATTCAGAATGTGTTTTCGAGGCCGGTTGTAGATTAAGGCTTGAATTGGCGAAAGTTAGAATTTCGGCGATTTCAGCCGATGGTTGAAATTTTGATATCGGACTTGGAATGGAAGTTTGAAAGCGACAACAAGTCTGTAATTCCATTTGTGATCTGTGTGCAAAATTTGAGGTCATTCGGATGAATTTTGACGTGTTTCGGCATCGGATGTGAATTCTAGAAATTTCATACGTTTGTAGGCTTAATCTATGCATAATTGATGATTTTGATTTTATGAGATGTGTTTTTAAGGCTCGACCAAGTTTGAAAAAGGTATTAGAGTGAGTTAGTAGGTTTGGTTGAGCTCCCGGGAGCCTCGGGGTTGTTTCGGATGCCCAACGGGTGAATTTAGAACTTAAGAGTAGCTGAACCATTTCTGGTTCTAGTGTCTCGCACCTTCGATGGTTTTTCCGCACGTGTGGATACGCAGGTGCGAAGGGGGTGCACGCAGGTGCATACGTAGTTCAGGATGGCCAGACTCGCAGGTGCGGAAGAATATCCGCAGGTGAGGAGTCGCACTTGCGACCCAGCCACCGCAGGTGCGACCCCAGGCCTTTTAATGAGTTTCCGCACCTGTGATCACCGCAGGTGCTATCCCAATGTCACAAGTGTGCTATCCCTGGGCTTATTATACCAAAATTCGAGGGTTTGAAATTCATAACTCCAAATTCGATTGAGAGCTCGGGATTCGGCAATTTTCAGTGGAATTTGAAGAGGAGAATCGTATGTAACATTTTCTAACCTTAATCCATTTGTATATCAATAATCTCTATCAATTTCCTCAATCTAATCAATGAAATTGGATGAAAACCCATGAAATTGGGATGAAACTTCCCCAAGTAGAAATCTAAGGATTTAGGGAGATTTAGACATCGGATTTTTTTGATTCTTGTTCCAGTGAGTTCATGAGCGAATGGGTGTACGGGAAATATAATTTTTACCCGATTCTGATACGTTGGCCTGGTGGTCTTTTTGGGAAATTTCCAAATTTCGTGTATTAGCTTCGAACTTATTAGTTATTATGTTTCCTTGAAATTATATTTACACTATGCAATCGAATTGACTAGATTTGGGCCACCCGGAGTTGGATACTCGTGGCAATGGCGTGGTATTGAATTGATTAGCGCAGTCAAGGTAAGTGGATTGCATAACTCTGTGTTGGGGACTTCCCCTTAGGCATTTTTATACTGATTTTGTTACATGGACACCGTGTACGTAAGGTGACGAGTGTGTACATGGGTCATTGTTGATAAAATTCCATTTTTCCTTCCATGGCATTACTCATTTTCATTCATATATTATTTTTTCCTGTATTAACGGAGTAGTTAGCTTAAGAATAAGCATGCCTACTTGTCCTTACTTGACTTCCTCTTATTTGCTACTCGTTACACCATGCTTAGGTAGTTTTACTATATTCTTGCCTGTTGTTTTTTCTGAACTGTTTAATTATGCCGCATCCAACATACTTCTGCATTGCATATTTAAATTGGGACTACGGACCGAGATCCGGGAGCTTTACCACTATACTGCGTTGCATATTTAAATTGGGACTACTGACCGAGATCCGGGAGCTTTCCCCTGTACTTCATCGCATATTTAAATTGGGACTATGAACCGAGATCCGGGAGCTTTTCCCCTATACTGCAGTGCATATTTAAATTGGGACTACAGACGGAGATCTGAGAGCTTTCCCCCTGTACTGTTCGAAAGGTAATTTGGGTCGTGACAATAGTTTGGCGCCCACCGTGGGGCTAAGGATAATAGTGATTGTTCAGTACTGATTCTGGTAAACCACACTATTTTACGCCTGCTCTTGTCAAGAATTTTTGCTTTCAGGTTGAAACATGTCAAACTTACAAATCGCATCTACACATGGTGATAATGGCGTTGGACTTCACGAGGAAAACAAAAATGCGGTTGCTCTAGGGATCGAGGTGCCATAAGCTGGTCTCGGAGGAGTACCGCCCATCAACCCAGTCGACGTCAGTTTGCACGTTGCTCTGAATGCGGACTTAGGCGCAAATCTCGAGGGGATTGTACGCAGAGAAGTCCGATCTGAAGGCCGAGGTACACAGGGTAGAGGAGACGAAGGATTCGGTCTCCAAGTGATATTCGAAATGCTTTAGGCTCAACAAACCACCATTTCTCAGTTACAAAATAAGCACAGAGCTCCAAATAGGGTCGAGCCAGAGATTACTCGCTGTACCGAGCCAGTACCGGAAAGATTGAGCAATAACACATCCAGGACCGATCCTGTTGTAATGAAAATGCTCGAGGAGCTTACCAAGAGAATTAAATCAGGAGAGAAGAAAACTGAAGCTGATGTGTGGCTATAATTCCACAGTTTCGTACATTGTGTGCCTTGCATTTACATGCTTTAATATAAATTACATTTTATTTGTACGTAATGGAGTCTATTTTATTTGTAGGTGACTTGGAGATGAAAGTAGAGCAAAAGGGATATTTAAGCATTGAAAGTGTGCTCTTGAATAGTGAAAAAGAGAAAGATGGTGAAGCTAGGCCTAAAGCAGGCGTTAGCCTGGCGACGCCAGGTTTGTATGTAGGTGTTAGACCCGGCGAGGCAAGGAAAAGGCGAAGAAGAACCAGGTGTCAGGCTTGCAACACCAGTCTTAGGGCCAGGTTTTCCAGGCGTTAGGCGGGCGACGACAGGCCTGGGGCGAGATCCATTCCTAGTTTTGAAGATTAATTTCATTTTCTAGTTTGACTGGTACTTGACCTACACGTTAGGTCTTTTCCTACAAATATAAATAGACCTAATGACGCCACTTTTGGAGGAGGATACACACGAGAAACATCCGGAAGAGAAGAGATCTTAGTTTTCTTCATCTTTTTCTAGTATTTTAAATTATTCAACACTTATAAAATTGTTTGCTATTATCATTAATGCTAAAAACCTATTTTTATGGGGTTATGATTTAGCCATGAATATTGTTGTTTAACGTTAGCTTAACCTTAATTACAATTCACTAATATATGGTTTTTTCTTCTGATTAATTGCTTAATTGCCTGACCAATAGTTAGGTTCTAATTACTATCTATGTTATGCTTGGAAAAGTCGTGTATAGATTAGAGAAGAATTGAAGAGAGCGCGATCTTAACTTTTGGGGGGGGTGTCAGTTTGTTGTTAGGATAGGAATATACCTAGTCACCGTGCTTAATTAAATATCGTAATGATAATGCGTTCTTAATAGATTGATTTCATAGGATTATAGGCGTCAATCTATTTTGAATAGGCGAGTAGTACTTCGGGAGAAGGCTATGAGAGCAATTATCGATTAATTAGCAACCATGAGTGAATTTTATGAAAGGGAGAGTTAACTAGAACACAATATGATTGGTGAATCAATCACAACCCTATAATATTGGCTCTACTGAATACACAAAAATCAACTTGTTACTTGATAATTTAGTTATTACTTAGAATTATAGCTTAGTAGAATCATATTCTTGAACCTGATTTTGGCTTGACTGAATAACAACTTTAGTAATTTTAATGGGTAGTTAATACAAGTCTCTGTAGGTTCGACACTCGACTTATCATTTTATTACTTGTACGACCACGTATACTTGCGTGTGCGTTTGGGAGCAACAAGTTTTTGGCTGTAATCTTGTTTCTTTGGCAACCACATTACAAGACTTACCCATTTGTTTGAATTAACCATTTATTTGAACCTTTAGACCTATCATGAACACTTGAATTGTTATGAACTTTGTAAAAGTTAAAGTGTGGGATGCTTGGTTTGGCTTTTGAGTTGAACTAATGAAATAGGGAGAAAAGTGCACTGTTCTGGAAAAACAAAGTAAGAGCCACTTGAATTGAAAAAGAAGAAAAGAAAAAAAAATAGTTGTATTGATGCGAAAAGTATTACATTATAGTGGTGACTCTTGATGTAATTGTTCTTAAAGAAATATGGAGTTAATGTACATTGATGTGAAGGTGGAATTTTGGTATGACATAAGTATGGGGTTTGAATGTTAAACTATATGTATTAAAGTGCTTAGGGAGGTGTAGTCACTCATATCCAGATGTATCCTACCCGACCTGCAACCTACATTACAACCAATGAAATTCCTACTTTATCCTAGACTGAATGAGCTCAATTAGTAGAGTAGTACACTATGGGCAAGCCTATGGTACATCTTTTGTAGCATATGAATGTTATTTCTGAGAGTGAGTGAATTCTTTCTATCTTGAGTTCCTAATTGTTCTTAAATTTTATTGCATGTGGAATACTCTCTTTTGTTGTGTGAGGGAACTTGATTCATGAAGTAAAGGTAATGTCATTGATCTCTATGTTAGAGTAAGTGAGTGAATTGTGAAATAGTGCATGGTACTTTCTGAGTCAAATCTTGAGGTGAAGATGTTACACCCTTGTGCTTATTCTATTTTAAAGATTCTTGGTGTGCTGAGTGAGGAGGATTGTTTAAAGAGTTTGTGTTTATAAGTGTAGTTTGATTTCTCGAGGACGAGCAATGTCTAAGTGTGGGGCATTGATGTGTGGCTATAATTCCATAATTTCGTACATTTGAGCCTTGCATTTTACATGCTTTATGAGAAATTACACTTTTTTGCTATTATCATGAGTGGCTAAAATCCATTGTTCAGGAGTTTTGATTTAGCCATGAATATTGTTGTTTAACTTTAGCTTAACCTTGATTATATACTAATATATGGTCGTTTCTTTAATTCTGTGATTAATTGCTTAATTGTCTGGCCAGCAGTTAGGTTCCATTTAATATCTATGCTATGCTTGGGAAAGCCATGTATAGATTAGAGAAGAATTGAAGAAAGCGCGATCTTAACTCTTGGGTGGGGGGGGGGGGGAGATTTGTTGTNTACTTCGGGAGAAGGCTATGAGAGCAATTATCGATTAATTAGCAACAATGAGTGAATTGTATGAAAGGGAGAGTTAACTAGAACACAATATGATTGGTGAATCAATCACAACTCTGGAATACTTGTCTCTACTGAAAACACAAAACTCAACTTGTTACTTGATAATTTAGTTATTACTTAGAATTATAGCTTAGTATAATCATATTCTTGAACTTGATTTTAGCTTGACTGAATAACAATTTTAGTAATTTTAGTGGGTATTTGATACAAGTCTCTGTGTGTTCGACAGTCGGCTGATCATTTTATTACTTGTACGACCACGTATACTTGCGTGTGCATTTGGGAGCAACAGAAGCCAGTGATAAAAAGGTGGAGACTTACAACTCCCGAGTTGACAAGATACCGGGGGAACCACCCATCTTGAAATGAATGGATTCGAAAAAGTTTGTGCAAAAACTATTCCCTCCGAGTGCGGCTCCGAAGCCCATTCCAAAGAAGTTTTGTATGCCTGACATACCCAAATATAACGGGACCACTGACCCCAAGTAATATGTTACCTCTTACACATGCGCCATCAATGGTAATGACTTGGAGGACGACGAGATCCAGTCGGTGCTGTTGAAAAGTTCGGAGAGACCCTGTCGAAGGGAGCAATGATTTGATATCACAATCTGCCACTAAATTCCATTGATTCATTCACCATGTTGGCAGATTATCTTGTAAAAGAGCACGCCGGGGTCCTAAAGGTCGCAACACGGAAATCAAACTTCTTCAAGGTAAGACAAAGGGATAATGAGATGCTAAGGGAGTTCGTGTTCCGGTTCCAAATGGAACACATTGAACTTCCACCAGTCGCAGATGATTGGGCCGTTCAAGCTTTGACCCAAGGGTTGAATGAATGGAGTTCTATAGCATCACGTCTGTTGAAACAAAATTTTATCAAGTATCTAGCTGTAACTTGGGCAGATGTTCACAATCTATATCAATCGAAGATCAGGGTCGAGGACAACCAATTGGGAGCTCCTTCCGGTTTAGTACATCAACTGGTCGACAGGTAAAAACCAGAGGGACGTTGATAGAGAGCCAAGGTCAAATAAAGATCGGCACCAACCATAAATTGCAGATCGAAGGAAAAACGGTCCGGGACGCAATTCCACCAGGAACGATCAAAGAGGTTATCGAGGACAAAGTTCTCGGGGACTTGAGAGAAATTTTTGTCTTGACAAGTATGCGGATCCCACAGAGGCACCTCGGCTATCATAATACAATTTTAGTGTCTGTATCAGGCATTGTATCGGCTATCAAAAGGATCAAACACACTAGGTGGCCCAGACCCATACAAATCGATCCTTCCGAAGGGTCGTGGAATAGCTCGGCCTACAGGACCAAATCGTACATGCATCTCGAGTCTTAAACGACTTCAATATGGCTAGTGAGACAACAAAAGGGGAAATTATCTTACCAGTGAACGTGGCTGGGACCAATCAAGATAACAAATTCCACGCCATCGAGGGTGACATGAGATACAATGCACTACTTGGAAGACCATGGATCCACAACATGAGGGAAGTACCTTCGACCCTCCACCAAATGATGAAGTTCCTAACGACGGATGGTGTAAAAATAATATGTGGGGAACAGTATGCCGCAAAGGAAATGTTTGTGTTCGAGGAGGTAACACCGATCCCAACACCATCGACCTCGGATAGGTTGAGCATTAAAGGTAAATAGGAAACCAAATAGCAATCACCACCCCCAACCTCGACCAAATCGGAGAAATAGGTAACAGAAGAAGAAAAAGAGAAGGATTTCCTAACCCTTCGATCCTTTGTTGTTCCCAAAGATTTGGATGCTACCAAATCAACAGCCGAAGAGCTGGAATAGGTTATACTAATCGAGTACCTGCCCGAGAGAAAGGTATACCTGGGAATGGGGTGAACGCCCGCACTCAGGAAAAAACTTAATCAATTTCTTATTGATAACATAGACTGTTTTGCATGGTCCCATTGAGACATGACATGGATCCCACCGGAGATAACGACGCATAGATTAAGCCTGGACCCTAAGTTCAGAATTGTGAAGCCAAAGAGAATACCCCAGTCCGAGGTAAAGAACACCTTCATAAAGGACGAGGTAGCTAAACTTCTCAAAATAGGATCCATTCGGGAGGTAAAATACCCTGAATGGTTAGCCAATGTAGTTGTAATCCCTAAAAAGGGAATAAACTTAGAATATGTGTAGACTATAAGGACTTAAACAAAGAGTGTCCCAAAGATTCTTTTCCACTTCCTAACATCGATCACATGATCGATGCCACGGCCAGCCACGAGATCCTTACTTTTCTCGATGCCTATTTCGGGTACAATAAAATTCAAATGAATCCGAAAGACCAAGAAAAGACTTCGTTTATCACAAAGTATGGAACATATTGTTATAATGTAATGCCCTTCCGGCTAAACAACACAGGAACTACTTACAAACGCCTAGTAAATAAAATGTTCGAAGAACAAATAGGTAAGTCAATGGAAGTTTATATTGATGACATGCTACTTAAGTCCCTGCGTGCAGAGGACCATTTGGCTAATTTGCAGGAAACGTTCGAGATCTTAAGGAAATATAACATGAAGCTCAACCCCGAGAAATGTGCTTTTGGGGTCAGTTCAGGCAAATTCCTTGGCTTCATGGTATCAAATCGGGGGATCAAATCAACCCCGATAAAATCAAGGACATCGAAGACATCACAGTCGTAGACAGTGTAAAAGCCATAAAAAGGCTTACTGGACGAATAGCCGCTTAGGACTGATTCATATCGAGGTCATCAGATCGAAGTTACAAATTTTTCTCTCTACTCAAAAAGAAGAACGATTTCGCCTGGACTCCGAAGTGTCAACATGCATTGTAAGAATTGAAGCGATACATATCGAGCCCACCACTGCTTCACACTCCGAAGGCAGATGAGAGACTTTACTTGTACTTGGCAGTATCCAAAATCGCGGTAAGTGGTGTCTTAGTTCGTGAAGATCAAGTGTCACGCCCCCCTTTTCCTCTCCTCGAGGAGATCGGGTTCAGGACATTTTTGGGACAAACTCCGTTGGAAGGAAGAAGTTAAATTAAGAGTCGCCACCTAACGATTATTATGGTGCGTTAGGGCACCTTGAGCAGTTAACTCATGAACTAGTTTGCATTACCAGAGATTGAATAAGGGCTTGAAGTTAACCTAATGGGAAGGTCTTAGGCACCCCTCAGGATCTACAATTGTGGGTCCCGGCCAAATGGTTTCGTGGATTCAAACAATAAGCAAATAACAAGCAAGGCTCACATAAGATGGGATTTCAAACAAGTATTGGAGTTTTATTGAAAGTTTAAAAGGAATTAGAAGTAAACATTTGAGAAAATATTCTAGGTTTAAAGTAATACGGATCACATCAATGCAATACCCGGTAATCACTCCTCGAAGAGGGGCTACACGTGGTATTAGCGCATCGGTCATCATATTCATATTCTACCCTTCCCACCCTGTTAAGGTAATTAAAGCATGTGTTGGTCACGGATTCTATTGCGTGCTATTACCCATCCCATCTTATCAGTCCTGGAGGAAGTTAGGACTACTATCGTAAAGGGTAGGTACTAGGCAGAACCCTTAGGTTTAAAGGACAAATTCTAAGTGACAAATAAAACATTTAGGACTGCAAGTATAGGGGACACACAAGAGCAGATATGAGGCTTATGAATTCCTCCACAAATTAGTACACATAACTATCACGACTCAAACACAAAGAGGTCTTTGAATTTCAGAACCTAAGGCAGGATGTCTAAGTGAGAATACAGTTAATGGGGCAGTCTAACTACTGAGTTTCAGAAGAAATCTTTTTACCAGTTCTAGACTGTGAATTCTGATATGAATTAGCCAAACAATACAAAGAGACAGTTTTCCCAGTTTTAATAAACTTAATGCCTAAGGCTTGCCTAGGCAGGTTTAACAAACTCCAGTTATCCTGTTTAGACTTAATTGTGGTAAAGGAGTGAGTATTTAAACTAATGTGAATGTAATGTCCTACAAAACAGGATATCTAAATGCATACATGTGTGGAATGATGCAAACCAACGCATGCTTTTTCTAAATGCACAAACGTTTTCAGAAATCAGAATCTATTATTATTTAGGGCGGAATTTACTTATTAACACATCTTTTTGACTCGAAACAGGAAATACAGAAGCTTAGTTAAGTTGTTGAACCTAGAACATGATTTCTAATGCAAATAGCAGTATGTCCTTAACACATGAGTTTGGCATAGGTAATATGAGCATGCTGAGAATGAATTCCTAGGGTAACATGATCTCTAATGCAAATATTGACGATTAATGTTTTTAACCTAAACAGGATTTCTAGGTATGGTGATCGTGAAGATGCAGAGGCAGTAACATTATAACAACCATTTTATAGCTATCTAACTACGAAGAGGATTTCTAAGTGAGGTATGAGTATGGCAAAGATGCTAAGATAAACGGGCCTAAAACATGTTTTCTAATGCATGCATGTCAAGTATTCCTAGGTATGGTAGCTATTGCACACATATACAAAATAAACCCTATATCATGGTTTCTACCCATAATTATACTAAGCATGCACAATCTTTCCCATTTCACTATCCAACCCATAATCGTTTTTACAATTAATTATTACAAACCAGCCTTGCACAAACTCCATAAATAAGGAAATTAAGAAGTTACACTATAGAAGGCCTAACAGTAGGCCCAAGTCCTCAGATCCAACAATGCCATATGCCATGACCTTTTGTAACCCAGGTGCGCCAGAGTTCCTAAGGATCTCAGAAGACCCCAGGCAGTGCTCACACCCAAGTACCTTAGCCAGGAATGAGTAAGTGCAGTGTGGAATGACAGCCTTGTGTGTTAGAGTTCAATGGGTACTCAAATGGTCCCCAAGGCAGTGCTCACACAAAGGGGGCTGAACTTAGAACTAAGAGTAGTGAGATATGCCTATAGTTTAGAAAAGAGTTTTGAGTTTGAAAAGTAGCTTCTACAAATAACTGTTTTGAAAAATAGCTTCAGAAATCAACATGAGAGTTTGTTTTATGAAAACTGTTTTGAAGAAGAAAGAAAACAGGACAATCAGCAACCCAGAACATACATGGTTTAGGAAGCAAACACAAACAGGGATAGAGGGACTGGGGACAAATAAGTCACATAGTAGAAGCAGACTTGCACACAAATAGTACTTAGGATAGTGTTGTAGGGTTTAAACAATCACAACCTAGTTATCACAGAATGTTCATGCCAGGAATCTAACAGCATCAGATTAAGGGGTGTCAAACAGAGTCACATATGAGGTACAAGATTAGGATTTACATAATAACTAAGTATTAGGGGGTACATGCTCCTAGTGTTGGGAGTCAGGCAAATTAATGATGGAAATATAAAAGGGAAAGCAATAGACATGTTAGATTAAAGGGAAAGGGGAATCACATAGGCAAATAGACGTGAGAAACATCTTGAGTTGGATGCTATAAACTTAAACTAGAAACATACCAGTTAGGAGTAAGAATGAAGGCAGAATGAAGAGCAGTAATGCGAAGGACAACAGAGTAGTAGTGTGTAGATGCAACAGAACAGGAGTGCAACAGAGCAATAACACAATAGTCAGCCTTGGATTGTAGCCGGCTAACACATAAACAGTAGCAAGTAACACTAGAAGTAACAGAGCAAATAGCTTTTGTGTAAGAGAGATAACTTTTTAACCACAAGTGTTCGTTTGTCTATTGGTTCCTTGTGTTAAAGAGAGTAGGGTGTTTATAATTTCGAAAACAAGTAGAGCAAATAAGGTAAGGAATAATTAGTCTAACATAATTATGGAAATAATAACCAATCAGTATCAATTAAAGGTCTGGACTCCCTTTAATTAGGGAGTCAAGTTCAAACGGGCCAATCAGAGTTAAATCAGGGAAAGGAATCAACTAGAGTGATCTTACCATAACGGGGGTAGTAAAAGCATGGAGTGTGTAATAAAGACCAGGTTCATAACACGTAATTAAGGAAAGTACACACTGATAGAATATTCACAAAACAAAGCATGGGTTTAATTCTGAAAATTAGTCGAGGGAATCTCGACTGTAATTGAAATCACAGGGACTCGGGCATAATCAAGGAAAATATCACACAATCAAGGGAAGCAATTCGAAAAATCAGTACAGAACATACAGAATCATAGGTTCAAAGAAAACATCACAATGTCAGTAGAGGGTATCAGGAACCCTAACCATGAATTAGAGTAAGAAACATAGAGCACATAGAGAGCTTAGAAGAAGTATACAGATTGGCTAAACATAGCAAACAAGACGGACTAAAAAACCTAAAAATTGAGGATTTTCCGTAAGAAGAATTGAATCAAAACGTATTAACAAAGAAAAACATAGAATAACGCTAATGCAGAAGTAAAGGAAAATCGATTTTGAAAGGGGTTTGTGAAACCCTAGTTTTAAAAATTGAAAGATCGTTTAAAGATGAAAGTTTTTAGGGAAAAACATAGAAAAGCTTCGGAATACTATAGATCTAATGTAGATCTAGAATAAATCGAAAGACATAGGGTTAGGTTTCGTGGAACCTAGAGAGGTAAGAAGAACCTCAAAGACGGCACCGGCCTAAGCCGGAACAGGTTGTAAACTTACTCAAATGACCGTGGAGGCCGGAAAGTGGCTTGGGACCATGGGAGATGAGTTGGACCACTCCAAGTTCGCCTGAGATCCCCAGAGCATCACTGGACTGGTGCAAAGTGGACAAATAGCCATGAGACGATGAGGAGCCATGGTTTCTGGTGAGAGAACCAGTCGGAGAAGATGACCGGACTCCATAAGAGAAGATAAGCCAAAGGAGGGTTTTAGAGCGTAACAGAGAGAGATAGTGAGAGAGTGAGTGTTGAGAGAATGAGGGGTCGGATGGGGGTAGTGATTAGGTTTAATTATGGTAACCCTGATCTGGACCGTTGATCTCATTTGATCAACGATTCAGATCAAGTGTGGGTTGGGCCGGGTAATTTGTGGGTTTTGGGCTGGGTTGGTTAAGGGGTTTTGGGTCTGGTGGGTTGGGTTTAGAACTCGTTATAATTTAAATAGAAATAGGCTAAACGTTAAATACCCAATTAAATAACATAATTAATTAATAAAATAACTAGTAATTGTGTAAAAAGTAAATTGAGACCAAATAAACAAAATTAAGGCGATTGACTAAGATATAAAAATTATAAATGATCATTCACTGATTTTAAAATGGTATAAATGCACATTTGTGCTATAATTGTAAATTTTTTTGAAATTAACTAAATGATGCCAATATTGGCTAATTTGTGAATAATAAAATCCTACGGGACTTAAGTAGGATATAATAACATGTTGATCAAGAAAATGATTTGAAATTATATCATTTATGAATAATTATGGAATATAAAGTATTAAATGAACAGGAAAATAATTTGATAAAAATACGAAAAACTGTGAGAAAATACCAGTTACTGTAAGGAGTGATCTTGAAAGTATATATACAAGTTTGAAAATGATTTGAGGGAAAATTGGGTATCAACAGCAAGGTACGCAATTTTCTATTTATTATGTAAGTCGAACCTTAGGAGAAGCAGAAAATAGGTATCCACACTTAGAGAATTTGGCACTTGGAGTGATAAGCACTTCTAGAAAATTAAAGCCATATTTTCAATGCCACCCCATATGTGTATTAACCACTTACTGACTCCGTAACATTTTACACAAACCCGAACTATCAGTTCGATTGGCCAAATGGGACGTCGAACCCAGCGGGTACGATATATCAACCCTGAACGACCATCAAGTCTCAAATTCTAGCGGACTTTGTTGCCGATTTCGCACCAACCCTCGTACCTGAAGTTGAGAAGGAACTCTTAATTAAATCAGGTACATCATCGGGGGTATGGACCCTCTTTATAGACGGTGCTTTGAATGTGAAGGGGTCAGGGCTAGGCATTGTATTGAAGCCGCCCACGGGTAATATTATTTGGCAACCCATCAATACTTCTGGATTGACTAACAACGAGGCCGAGTATGAGGCCATGATTGCAGGTCTCGAGCTAGCTAAAAGCTTGGGAGCAGAAGTCGTCAAAGCTAATTGCGACTCTTTACTGGTGGTGAACCTGGTAAACAAAACCTTCGAAGTTTGAGATGATAGGATGCAAAAGTATTTGGACATGTTGCATGTAACTTTTCACTATTTCAAGGAATGGACACTGCAACAGGTACCTCGGGAACAAAACAGTGAGGCCAATGCACTTGCAAATTTAGTGTCATCGGTCGAAGAAGACGAGATCATCTCCGGGACTGTTGCTAAACTCTCGAGATCCGTTATCGAGGAGAGAAATGCCGAGATAATTTCTACAAGCTTAACCTGGGACTAGAAGAATAAATACATCGAGTACTTGAAGAATGGAAAGCTCCCATCGGACCCTAAGAATCGAGGGCCCTACAAACTAAAGCTTCTCACTTCGCACTGGCAGTGTGGTTGGGACAAGGAGACACCGATTATGTTCTACGAGAATCCCATGAAGGCACTTGTGGGAACCATTCCAACACCGAGTCACTAGTTCACAAGGTCATTAGAGCATG
The DNA here is from genome assembly GCA_005239505.1 of Nicotiana paniculata. NCBI lineage: Eukaryota > Viridiplantae > Streptophyta > Magnoliopsida > Solanales > Solanaceae > Nicotiana > Nicotiana paniculata. The sequence continues at coordinate 15,525 of ML324074.1, forward strand.
ATACTACTAGGATAACATGGAAAAAAGATTCTAAGGAGTTTGTTCGAGAATGCCATAAATGTCAAAGGTTTGCAGTGATGATCCACCAGCCCGTAGAACAACTTCACTCGGTCCTATCCCCATGGCCATACCTGAGATGGGGGATGGACATCGTCGGCCCTCTGTCATCGGCCCCATGTAAAGCTAAGTTCATTTGGTTTATGATTGACTATTTCTCTAAATGGGTTGAAGCACATGCTTTCGAGAAGGTCAGGGAGAACGAGGTTATAGCTTTCATCTGGGATCACAACGCATGTCGATTTAGGATACCCACAGAAATAGTATGCGACAATGGTAAACAATTTGTCGGCAGCAAAGTAATGATATTCGTTGAAGATAATAAAATAAAAATGATATTGTCAACATCATATCATCCTAGTGGTAACGGACAAGCCGAATCGACGAACAAAACTATCATCCAAAACCTGAAGAAAAGGTTGAACGAAGCTAAAGGGAAATGGAGAGAAATTCTACTCGAAGTTATTTGGGCATATCGAACAACATCGAAGTCCAGAACAGGAGCGACTCCCTTTTCCTTAGTATATGGCTCCGAAGCCTTGATTCCAGTCGAAGTCGGAGAACCCAATTCTAGGTTGTGACATACAATAGAAGAGTCAAACCCCGAGGCTATGAATACTAGCCTCGAATTGTTAAATGAAAAACGAAAAGCTGTACTCGTTCGAATGGCTGCACAAAAGCAATGAATCGACAGGTACTATAATAGAAGAACTAACCTTAGCCAATTCAAAGTCGGGGACTTAGTCCTAAGGAAAGTTATCATCAACACACGAGACCCTAATGAAGGGAAGCTCGGCCCAAATTGGGAAGGACCCTACCAAGTCCTCGATATAGTTAGAAAAGGGTCTTATAAACTCGAAACAATAAACGGCGAACCAGTGCCAAACAACTGGAACATATCACTTCTTAAACGATATTATTGTTAAGGTATGACTTTCTCCCTTCTTCCACTTATATATATATTAGACGCTAACTCATTTCAAGAGTTCGACCAAAGACATCCAGACCTTAGGTTTTAAAGTAGCGTTGCACTCTTTTTTCCTTAGATCGATTTTAATCCCAAATAGGTTTTTCCGGTAAGGTTTTAACGAGGCAACAATTTTGTGCTACCTGAGGATGATTCAACAGTATCCATGGCTTCTTCGAAATCTACCTCGAATACTGGGGGGGCATCACCCTCGGATATTATATATTCGAGAAAAGTACCTCGTGTCAAAGGGACTTAATAGAGAAACATTGTAATGGGCCAGAATGTCGAATGAAATGTGTCCATATATAGGCATCCTCGATATATAGGCCAAGGCCACCATTTTCGGAGACTGACATTTCGTAAAAATTTGAAATGTTCTCAGGAAATAAGCCCAAGAGGCCTACCCAAAGGCTATGGAAAAATTAAGGCTACGACCAAAATAACGCGGCTCGGAGACGTCCGAATTCCGCCATAAACAATAGGCCTTCAAATTCTTTAAAAAACCTGTTAAAAAAGGCTACCCTCAACAAATAATCAAAAGGGGCCTCGATAAAATCAGCCCTCGAAAAACTAAAACGGCTTTGATAAAATTAGCCCTCGAAAAAAAAAGGCTTCGATAATATCAGCCCTTGAAAAACCCTTAAGAGGTATCAAACTATCTTAACATAAACGTGATAAGGCACAAAGAGCAAAGGGTTTTCAATCATCAGACCCTCAAAAAATCGAATGGGTAAAAAATACATAATAAGGCATAAAGAAATTTTTACTAAGTCTTTAAGCTGAAAGGGGGAAATAATAGCCATATTTTAGATGCCATGTCGGACTAATCTAAAGATCCTAAGGGAAAGTACATTTAGAGTTTGGGACCTTGTTCTCACTCAATTCAGACCTAAGGGTTCCACTATTACGAGCTCGAATGAAGTCGACTTGAATATAGCTCGAAGATTCATCATAAAACCTTAAGGGGTATATTATTGTAAGTTTGAAACTTGCCCATTACTTGATAAAAAACCTAAGGGTTTGTTTTATTTTAAATTCAAAATTTACTCGAACTTAAAAATAATGCAGTTATGGCCTCAATCAAGCCATCCGAGATAAAATGTCGAACATATTACTGAGCTCGAGGACTTACCCTCGCTTAACTAAAAAACCTAAGGGTTTGTTCTACTATGAGTTCGAGCTAATGCTCACTCTCTTAGTGAAGTTACATCAACAAAAATTTCACAAGGCAAAACCATAGGGCATATTTGAACATAAAAAATATGAAGGCATTCGAAAAGAACTTTTCTTTTATATATTGAAGGATATGTACACAAGACCGATCAAGGTCTTACAAAAAGAAAAAAAAAGAAGCTAAGTCCTTACTACGGTCGGGGCTGATCTCGCCTTTGGGAGAAGCTTCACCGGGAGCATCTTCTCCTTCTGGCCTTTGGCTTCGATCACCTTGGCTTGGGCTATCTCGTCGAAAAGGTCAAAACCTAGAGCATGGATTTCCTCGAGGGTTTCCCTTCAGGATTGGCATTTTTCCAAGTCGTTGTTCCATTACTCCCGATTGGAAGCCTCCCTTAGCTGCGTTTGAGCAGCCTCAGCATCGGCTGGGTACATGGAAATGGACTTATCTACCATGACCTTTGTCTTCTCGATCTCCATCCTCAGCAACCCAGCTTCAAGCTCCTCGATCCTCTTGTCCTGGGCCGAGCTTTTCTCTTTAATGCCCTGAAGTTGAACCTCGGACGATGATAATTTGGCCGAGGAGGTCTCTTTTTCTGCAGCCAGGCGGTCCATGTTCTCTTTCCACCAATAGCAATCTACCTTGACCGGATTGACCTCTCCTCGAAGCAGCTCGATCCTTTCTACCTTCTGCTGCAGCTGAGATTGTGAAGTGTTAACCTCCACAGATGGGTTGCACCCATACTTTGTCAAAAGGATGGTTACCTTCTTGTCTAGTTCGGCCTCCTCTTCACGACCCTTGGCCAGATCCACTTGAAGGTTCTTTATGGCTTCATCCTTTTGGCCATAAAGTAACTTCAGAGCGTACCTCTCCTCCGAGACCTTCTGGAGTTTGGTTTCACATTGGCTAAGGTCAGCTTGAAACATTGCAGAGGCCTATACAAGAAATAAAACACGAGTCAGATTTGGAGAACAAAGAAGAAAAGAATTGCAATAGCTGATACTTACCCGAGAAAGGAGACGTTGTGCCCTTCCAAAAGAATCACAGCATCACTGATGTCGGAGGCATCACCGACCCCAGCAAAGCAATCCCGTAAGGGATCACCTCCACTAGAGCCTCCGCCAATATCGGGGGTCTTCCACTCCTGAACCTCCCTTAGTGCCTCCTCAGAAAAAGTTGGAAGAGAAGGCAAGTGACCCGCTGTCATGGCCCCGAGCGACTCATTCGGGGTGCTCTGATCGATCTTCGAGGTCTCATAACCAGCCCCGTCCGGTGTTGTTGCAGATGACCGAGAAATGATCTGGACCTTTGGAGATTCGGGGTCCACACCCGAATTCTTTTTTGAAGCATCCTCGACACAAGGCTTGTTTGCAGCATCCGCCTTCGGCTCGGAAGGTTTGGTGACCTTGATAGTTTTCTTGGGTCGGACTATCAATGATGAGGTGCTTTCCTCTTCTTTTTCTTCTTCTTCTCTCAGGCTTTGGACCGACTCCACCGTGAGAGAGATTACTTTCTGCCTCACCCTTCGAGTTTTGGGCCTGGGGTCCTCGAACTACGAGGCACCTTTCCTCTTCTTGTCCTTTTCCGGCTTTGAAATCGGGGTTTTGATATCTTCTTTGCCACTCGAGGGCCTCAAAATGGCATCCTCGGTTAGGCCCGCGTGAAAGAAAATTAGTGATGAAAAAAGTACGAAATTACTTAAGAGTGTGAGAAAGGAGATCCTTACCATGGTTCTTGGCCTCCCATATGCCCCTTGCCAAATCACGCCATGCGCGTTCAACATGAATGGAAGTTGAAGCTAGTTTCCGAACCCAACCTTCGAGGTCGGGAACCACTTGAGGCATCGAAGGGATAGATGCATGTCGAAAGGAAATATTAGGAAAAAGCAACAAAGGTACAAAGAACAAAGTTTAAAAGGTCACTTACGGTCGGGGTTCCACTCCTCAGAGAACGGCATCTTCTCCTCCGGTATTATGTCGCGGGTCCTCACATGTATAAAACGACTCATCCAACCTCGATCATTATCCTCGTTGATGCTCGGGAACAAGGCCTTCATTTCCCGGTGTTGAAGCATGATCAGTCCTTGATAAATTCGAAGTCGATACAACCGCATTAGGTGATTTAGAGTAAACTCTAGCCCCTCGACTTGCTAGAGAAGAAGTGCAACATGATTACTATGCGCCATAGGAAGGGTGGATTTGGCCGAGGGTGACTTGATATATTTTGAAGAAGTCGAGGATCACCGGGTCTTTGGGACCCAATGTGAAGGGATAAGTGTAAGAACTTAGGAACCCCTCCACATTTGTAGTGATGCTCTCTTAGGGAGCAAGTATTTGTAGCACGACCTTGGGACCCTAGTTGCAGTCACTCTTCATGGCCTCGAGATGGCTCTCCGTTATCGATCACATGTACATTGACACATGCTCGCATCGGCCCAGGACCAATGGGGGTTTTTCGACCTTGAATTCGAATTTTAGAGTACATGGGCCAGGAACGTACTCATGGGGAAGCGGCTCCGCCGGTGCCTTGTCACCGGACGACAGGGAAGAGGAGGAGGAAGCTTTCTCCTTTTGCGGTACGGTCTTTGAGGTTTTCACCATAGATATAATTAAAAAGGGGAAAAGGAAGATGAAAAACTGGTGGTTTAAGTGTTAACAAAGGTGGCTCTACAGGTGGCAAAAGGGGGGAGATGAAGAAAGTTAAAAGACTTCGAGCAAAAGTAAAGTTTGATTCAATGAAAGAGCGGGTATTTATAGGCTCTCGGTGACGAGTCAGTGGTGCTAGTGGTCGACCACTAACTGACAGGCATTAATGATTAGGGGAACTAGACCGACGGGACGTTTTGGTCACATCTGTCACTGACGTCATAAGGTTGACGTCATGATCGAGGTTTCAGAAAATCGAGGCTTAAATCGTTTCTTATCATTTTACTCTAAGAAATGCGGGGACTATATGTGTATGGTTCAAATAGGGCTTGTCTGATTTTATAGGCACGAGGAATCGTCTCGAGAGTAATCTCGTAATGGACCCGGTTCAAACTCAAAGACGGAGTATGGAGCGTGAAGATCGAAGTGCTCGTTGAAGGTCGAGAGCGGGCATGATCGACCTCGAGTAAGGCATAATAACAGAATGGTGAGATATTAGCAACCGACCGAGGATCTCAGCGGAAATCTCGAAACAGATCGAATCAAGTGTTTATTGACGCCAATTGTGGGATTTATTTCCGTTATTAGAATTGTACCTTATTTAGGCTTCCTATGTTATATAAAGAGGGATCCTATTCATTTGTAAAGGCATCATCATTATTCACTGATAAATAATATATACACTGCTCTCTATTTTACTTATTATCCATTATTGTTCATTACTGTTCATTACTGTTCGTTATTATTCTTGTTATCCAACCTCGACACCATCTTGAATCGAGGTCGAAAAAACTGCTCGAGCATTGGTTTGATTCACTTTACTCATAAATTTATTCATTTAGTTCATTGTTTATCGATTGGTGTTAAATTAGGTCACGTATCCTTAAAACCGTAATACAAGTATAATTGTTACTCGAATTTTAGGGTAAGCAAATTGCTCTATTATAAGTAACGAGTTTAAGGTTTTAAGGTTGATGCTAAGTATTTTGGTCTAATTAATTCTTCTACGCTATATTGAGAGGTGCGATGACATACACGTATTGTCTTTCTAGTGTAATATTATAGAATCAGATGGTGTGAACACGTGTACGCTTGTAGTTCACATGTGTTGTAATCAAATGTATCACAATCCAAAATTCCAGCAATGGGGTTGTGATGGCGCCTAATGTTGATATCCAATTTTGCCGTCATATTTTTCAAATAGTATATATAGTTTGAAAATATCATTCTGCGTCATTATTTAATTTAAAATATTAATACTTTCTTGCATTTAAATTACTTGAATATTTATTAATTTCTTCTTTACATTATTTTGTGATGACTTAATCATACAAATTTATTATTTATATCTATATATGTGCTTCATAATATTTTTTGCTTTGTTTTATATAATTACATTGCTTTTTTGAACTATTTATGCATTTTTGCAATAATACCTTATACTTTACAATTGATATCATCTATCATTTTATTCAGGCTTAAAATATTTTATTATTATCTTTAGCTATTATTTTAAAATATTAGGTTGAATAAATAGTATTTTTATATTTATTTAGCTTTTTTTATAAAATTACTTTTTTTAATTTCTTGTATTTTAAATCTTGCCCAAAGCAGGCCAAATTTCGGACCCAATTCACCAACCCACACCCTAAACTCCAGCCGAATAATCCTTAGCCCAATACAAGTGACCCACTAACCCATAACTGTCCACTAACCTGATCCGCCTCTCATTAAATCCTGGCCATTGATCTTGGGAGAACAACGGCCCATGTGCCATCTCCCTCTTCTAATTAACCTCACCCCAAACCCTAGCCTCATTTTACCCGATCGACCGCCTCTATACGCTCTCAAACCCTCTCCTCACTTCACAAACCCTATCCGCTTCCCCAAATCTTTTTCGAATCCGATCAAATCATGAATTCCTTATGTGATTATCTTACCTTTTATGCGTTACCTCATTGCTACATACAGGATGATGGTGTTACTTAGTATTTGCCTCGCTTTTGGCAAATACCTGTCTCCGAATCAAGGGAAATCGGCTTCACCCTTAGATATATGGACGATATGTCGTCTATATGCATCATGGCAAAGTCACATGGGTCTGATTTACCAAGACCTTCAACCACTCTTTGATTCCAGTCAAGCTAGGGTTTTTGATGTGTGGCTAGAATTCGTGATTTTAAGCATTATATCCCTCGCATTTTATGAGCTTT